>CAJUYI010000678.1:104145-129498 GCA_910591695.1 Galerucella pusilla | reverse complement strand
GAAGATCAATTTTGAATTTTCAAATATTTGGAGTTAATTAGAAACTTTTAGTTTCATTTAAAATAGAAATATAATGTATAATATATACCAGCACGTTCTATATATTCTAAATAGCGTTTCACACGGAGCTTACCGTTAACGCTGTCAGTCAATCCCGTCCGTTAAGTCATCGTTTGAATTATGAGCGGGAATGTAAATGTAGATATGGAATCTTCTCACAGACTAGTATAAAGTGCAACAAATGCACCATATTGTAAACCCCTTTATCAATAATTTTAACCGCTCAACTTGATAAATAAATAAAAAGTAATTTGAACACCCCTAATAGTAAAAATAATTTTTACTTAAATAAAATTCGGTATAAAATAATTCCAAAACGTTCAGCTTAATTGAAATAAATATATCTTAATTACCTTTTAAATTTGAAAAATACTATGAATACAGTCGACAGAAACAAACAAGAGCCCTAGGTGAGCGTGACCATGTCGCTATAGTTGTATTTTAAATCGAAAACCAATTATGGTGTTATCTATGATCCTAACCTGACAACTGCCTGACGTGTATCGTGAGTTTGTCCAGTTTTGGTTTTTAAAAACTATTTTGATTATTTGTGTGTTTGTTGAGTATTCGTAGTTGGTTTTTATTGTTTATAGTGGGACTTTTATTTTAAGAGACAATGTCGAGAATATGTATTGTGAAAGACTGTAATGTGAGGTGCACCCGGTAAGCTCTATCTTCACAAAAAACATGTTTGATTAAATGAAGAGTGACAGAAGTAGTTATTCTCCCATAGAGCTTTGAACTTCCCAGCATTGTTTTTGAATTCTTAACATTTATTTTTCTCCATGTTTGTCATTAAAATATGTAAAAAAACGTTCCATTCATTGTATACTTTTTTTATTCAATAAAATATAGAAACTTGATGATTATTGCTTTATTTTTCTCACTTCAGGCATTAGATGGTCCATTTTTGACATTTCATTTAATTTTACTTCACTATTTGATTGTTATTATTGTAATAAATCTAATGTAATTTTAAATGAAATGTCATAAAATGGACCATAAATGTCATTTTGCGATAAAAGTAAAATTAAAGTAATTTTGAATGTGCCGCCAAAAACTGTAAAATTACAGATATCTTCTTTTTCGGCTGTTAGCGAAGTTCACAACCATCTGATTTGTGTTAGAGGTACTGACGGGACTCTCAAAGTGGCGCCACCCGTACAAATAGAGGGCGCCACGGGACAGTTTCCCATCTATATTTTATCTATGAACCAATTATCCATACCATACGTGTCAACTATCAAAAGATATGTCAACTTAAATCCATAACTATCAATAACCGGTAAAAACCAAAGATATTTAGTCGATGTGGTTATTAATGGCTACAAGGCGATAACCAAGACATCACTACCAACCACGGTAATTACTCTGTTTTCGAGCTGTGTAAATACCGCATTTTTAGTTGGCAATTGTCAATTCGTTTTTGTAAATGTTATCACCGGGTTAAACTCCTAAGACCTGATACTTTCACGAACAAATAGCGAAATTTATTTTGTACAATAAATTTTATTCACAAGATAAGTGACAAAAAATATTTTTTCGTGAAATACCGTTGATGTGAAGTCGGTTACAGAGCGGTTATACCCCCACCAAAGAAATTTTAAAGGTTGTTATCGTTCATGATCTCTCGCGAAAATCAACCGGTTAACCGGATAGAATTAACTTCACAACAATAATAAATAAACATAACCTCAATAAAAAGTGACGAGTTACAAAGTTTCTTATGGTTTCATTGTTCCTATTGTTCGAAAAATGTTTGTTTTAGTTTTAACTATAATTGCATGACGATTTTTTCGGTACTAGCCTTCTCGTAGTTATTTCATCACAAGTAACGTTGCATATTTCAGTTAGGCTATGAGTTTCGGATGATTATTTGCACCCTAGGGTGAATCATATGGATTGATTAAGCAAATAATCATAATGAAACGGTGTTTTTTCAGCTTTTTAGAATGTAAATAAACACTTTTTCGCAGTTACTAGCTCCGTGGATATTATACATAAAATAATGAATTATCTTTATAGTATACTGAAATTTCAATCAAATTTCCAATTTTCAAATGTTACTCCTGTCAATTAAATTTCTATAACCGCCAGTAACCATACTCCTAGGTGCGGGAACTGAAAGAGACCCCGCTTCATATCTTATTTCGTCACAAATTACGTCATTAACATACCCCCCTATTACCGTTCTATCGCAAAAATGCAGTGGGAACTGAATAACAGTTCCCGTTATATCAACGGGATCTCGCGAAAAAAAATACCAAAAGCTGTCTTTTCATTTACGGATAGTTTGCAAATGATAATTAATTATTTGCCAGATAGTAGAAATTTATATGAAAATGAAAGTACCGGGACTAAATGTAGGGATGTTATTAGTACTTCAGTTATTTAGGCGGGTTTCGATGGTGACATTTGTTAATAAACGGCTAAAACCAAAAGATATTAACCACTTTAAGTCAAATCTGTTTATACATACACATCAGGATTTTTTGGAGCAGAGTCGTCGAATTTGTTAACTTTTTATTCAATTCAAATCAATAGTGTGACCAATTTGGTATATTTGGAGCAATTGTTCCTTTTTCAGTTTTTCAGAATTATCAGAATTCGTCAAAATCAAAAAGGACACCGTGTTGTCTAAATGAAAGTCTCGTTTTCGACCCTAGCCGATTTATACAGTATGCGAAAACTTTATCCAGTCCATTCCATTTACACAAGTACGGCAAGGAAAATATGAGAAAAACAGCTTGGAAGAGAGAGAAAGAATAACTGTGTGCGCGCATCGGAGGCGTGTACCCAGGTCTTGGGGATGGCCGAATATTTATTGTCCGTTCTGAATACCACCTACTAGTGAATTCTCTTTCTCAGTTAAGGACAATCAACATTCGGCCATCCCCTAGACCTGGGTACACGCCTCCGATGCGCGTATACAGTTATTCTTTCTCTTCCAAGCTGTTTTTCTCATATTTTCCTTGTCGTACTTGTGTAAATGGAATGGACTGGATAGAGTTTTCGCATACTGTATATCCTTCAAAATATTCAAAAAGTTATTGAATCCAAAAATGACCCTCAAGTTTGCATCTGTAGACTGTATCTATTTTATTCTTACTTACACAACCTCAAAATTTTTTCCTGTTCATTATAACTAAAAATAAATTCTAAACTCACTATATAATTCTACTAATAAATAGGAATCTTCTTGGTAATCGTTTTCCTGCACATATGACATATCTTCAACGTATCGGCACATTTCGAGCAAGTGCTATGTCCACACAGAAATACCACGTTTCTTTTTCTTTCCATGCAAATACTACATGCGTGACTCTCTTCGATCTCTTGTATTTTACATTCTAAATAACGCATACGTTCGGCGCTAGGCTGTCGACTTTTGGCCGGTATGACGCGACCGTCTTTGGTTACGCGTTTCTGTACGAGTTGCCCGCACTGTAGGCATTTTTTCATGCGGGAGGAACAGTCTTCGCAAGCCGGTTTATGATTACACGGCTCTAATCTCACATTTTCTTCCGATAGTTCGGAACAAACTAGACATTCCACTGGTTTATTGGGAATTGAGTTGGCGGTGCGGTTGTCTTGAGAAGTACCAACTTTATCTGGAAAAAAATCTAACTTAAAACCTTCCATGGTAGGCAACATTATAAAGCTACTCTACATAACTTTAAAAAAACACTTGAGTACAAAATAAGGATCTCAGTTCCATACAATGGAATAAAATTGCAGAAACTTACCCCTGTCTACCTTTTGTCTGCTTCTTCTACCCCCTTCAGAATTCGTATTTATTTTGGATGGTGTATCCGTCAGATTGTATCCCTCTCTTTGATCGTCAGCGATAGAAATATTCTCTAAATTCGGCAAATCTTGTTGATTGAGATCTATTTGGATATTCTCTACAGCTACTGGTTTATAACTTTTGATTAATTCTTGCAAATGTTCGTCCTAAGACAAAAAATAAATACAGGATATTGAATATAGTTATACGTATAAGTTAAATAAAAAAAACTAACAGTACTTACCTGTAATAAACTTAAAGCATTTTGTCCTTTACTATTAGGAGCGTCTAAGTCAACGCCCATTTGTACAAGAAAACATGCTATAGTAATAGCTAAACGACACTCTTGAAGGTTGCCGAGATTTTTGTAGATGGAGTGAATGCTTGGACTATCTTCTCTCAGCGCTTCTCCAGTCAAATGATTGCGCTTCGTCAGTGCGATGTGTAAAGCATTGTCTTCATCTTCGTCTTTGGCATTAATATTGGCACTTAGTCTTAAGAGTAACTCTATAACTCCACAGTGTCCTAAAAACCAGTTAGACATAAAGTTATTCATCGTTTTAAATTAAACTTCAACTAGGGTAGAATTTTTCCAAGGAGTACATAGTGACTGTTGAGCCTGATAATGGCTTTTGGTCTCTTCACATAACCGGCATAACCAAGAACACAAAAAGCCTCTGACAAAATTGCAAAAAAGGGTAAGAAGGCAACGCAAAACTTGTTACCGGGAAAATCCAGAGACTGATACAACCAATTTTTGAGGTGGATGTCAGAAAATGCCATAGAAATTACTTGCAATTAATAGTAATAACTTTATTGCTTATAGAAAACAATGTTTACAGTAAGGTTAGTGTGTGATAATATACAAATTTTTTTTTTCAAATTCACAAGACAGTTTGCAATAAAAAAATAAAAACAAAATAAAATAAATACATTATTCATTGAGTATAAATGACCTCAATTTGAGAATATTCCATATAGTTTCTCCCTCAGATAGGTTTATATTTTGTAGAGCATTTACTAATGTTCCCAAATTTTGCAGACAGGATATGTTTTGTTTCATAACTGTATATATCGGACACTCAAACAAAATATGAAAAATAGTTTCTTTCTCGTCCAGGTTACAAACAGTACATGTTAAAGTAGGATCTATACTATAGGTTATGCCGTTTAATGTGAACTTCATTTTAAATTGATTAACCGTACGGAGTTGAGCGGAGTGATCTGAATTGGAGACTTCAACAGTAAATAATTGCTTGGTTCACGTGTTGTGGTGAAAGCATTATATAGAGCCATGAAAGGGTACGCTGACGATGTAGCGATATCGGATTGGTGCAGGAAGGTATGATATTTGGAAAATAGTAGTTTTTTTTGTGCTGTTAGATGACCATAAGATAATTGATTTCATAACTGCAGTGATTCAACGTCAACAAAAAATTGTTTGATTTGGGATGCCCAATTATACTTTGTGGTAGCGGAATTCATAATACGTAGCTGTTGCTCAAAACAAAGTCTGGGATAGCGAAATTTTTCCATTTGAAGAATCTTTAGTAACCAATTTATTGTCATTTTAAAAACATTGTACGACAACTTAACTCTTCCTGTTTCTATCTGAATAACAGAGTCCGGAGTATTAACCGCTACTAAAAGGATTCGTTTTAGGAAATGTATTTGCACCCTTTCTAGTGCATCCAAATAAGAGGACCCCAAACAGAGACACTGTTAAACATAACGCTTAACGCTACAGATTCAAATAGTTTGATTCTAGGGTACCACATGTCAATTTTTGCCTTACACATCACAGAATGAGAGCGCCAACGGCTTGTTTACCTTTTTTACAGTTGCAATTGAACTAGCTGCAATAGGAGCACTTAAAGCCAATAGCCACATGGAAATGCAGACAATATCTCATGAAATTGGCAAGAGGCAATCAAATTGATTTTGACTGTGTGCCTGGCCATGAGTGTCATGAAATAGCTAATAAACTAGCTAGATTAGGCTCACGAACGCCCTGGCTGTTCAAGGGTCACAGGGAGTTGAAGGGCCAAAAAAGGGATGGAAAAGAGTAAGACACAATACATTAGAACAAGGACACTGCCGGTAGGATATCAATTTAAAAATATGGATCTGCAAGACAACGACAGATACGTTCTTTGTGCGTTGAAAATTGCATTCTCTGTATAGTTTGGCAAGTTTATCTGAAGCTACGGTACCTATTTTACCAAGTAAAATTGAAAATACAAAGGTCACTGACAATACTAATACCACTGGATAAATCAATATCAGTCAATTGACGAAGTGAGAGGGAAGAACACACGCACGCGTTTGCCAATAAGAAGTCAGCTTTCGATATTATGTAATTCGGAGGGTGTGGTAATTATGGTTTTCGTACAACGCTGCCAGAGCTTGAAGAAGCCCATAAAAAATTTTGTGCTCATCTTTTAATATTAACAAATTGAAAAAATAATGTTAATAGAAAAAATCCAAGGAAACAAGCTCATTAAAGAATTAACGTTTAATCATATTGTTAATGATAAAAAGTCCCTATCACTACATACTTAGTACTTTAGCTTTTTCATAGTTAAACGTGGCAATATCGAATGTTTTCGACTGCATTCCTTTCACGGCTTCAGATAAACTTTCCAAAGTATAGATGCAACGCCTTAGATAGACCTAGGCTAGATGAAAAGAAAGCATCTTACATTTTGCAAATTCAAATTCCTGAATACCTAAAGAGAAGAATCACGATTAAAAGAAAAATACTGGTAGAAGTTCTGAATACGACAACAGTTTTTACAGCATACAAATAATAAATTTATTTTCTTTAAAAAAAAAAAAGCTTTAATTTTAGTTTATGTACCATACATACCTTGGCTAACAGCTAATAGCAATGCAGACTGATTTCGATTATTTCTGAGATCTATGTCGGCCTGACCTACTCTAACTAATGTTTCCACTACATGTTTATGTCCATTCAAAGCAGCCAAATGTAAAGCTGAAAATCCATCGTCTTTTTTCACGTCTACCAATTGCCTAGCTACACTGAGTAATTTTCTAGTAGCGAAAGCTTTTCCTTTTAGAGCCGCATGATGTAAAACGTTGAAACCACGCTTGTTTCGAAGGGTGAAATCAGTACCTAAAAGATAATTTTATATATCATTCTTCAGTTGACGGATAAAAGTACAATTGTATGTTTGAAATGTTAATTATGTAATTTATTGCATTGGCCATACTATAAAACAAATAAAAATATAAATGACTCTATATTAGTATATTATGTAACGTGTGTGGTAAAAAGTTACGCACGATGGAGTGTAGCGGCGACTGAGTAAAATGCTTTACAACAGGAGTTACGTACTATACTTTACCTACGACCTACTTGGACTTGTATAACATTTATTTCCATATTAGTTATTATAATAGTTGTTTATACAGGGTGTAACAAAAAGACAGGTCATAAATCATACCACATATTCTGGGGCTAAAAATAACTCGATCCAACCCCAGTTACCCTAGTACAAATGTGCATGCGAAAAAAGTTACAACCCTTCGAAGTTACCAAATGAAAATTGATTTTTTCAAATATTTCGACAGTTGTTCGACATATTATAATGAAAGTTGACAAGTGGCTTTCTTATGATTAGAGCATCTTTAAAAAAAATTAAGGAATTATTGCACCGTTAAAAATTTATGGGAGTCAAGATCCCCTAAACCAAAATTTTTGATTATTGTGGCACCATTATTCAAACCATAGAGATAGTAATAAGGAAGGAGACGACATCCAGTGTTAGGTTCCATATGTACATGTGGAATCAGTGGGCGTGGCTAAGTATGGTACGCAACGTATTTATGCACAGAACCGGATTTGATATTTTTCGATATATGAATTTTTAGTATTGATAATCGATGTAATGCAGTGAATCCTTTTTAATATTGATTGGTTCAGTTATAACGTAAGTTTTCAAGCCTCATGGCGATGTGATTTTGTCATATACCAAATGAAACGTTTTAATTAGCACCAAAATATTCATTTTTGCCTATTTCATTCTCTTTTTGTGACTGGACTACAGGTAGGCAGGTATAAAAAACAATGGAGAAATAAATTAATCTATTTAAGAAAAAAACATATTTTCAACTTTATCTGCGAGTGAATAATAGGTACAATGCACGAAATATTTAGTGCCCCCTGAATAACACAAGTTTGTTTTGCTGATGTCTAATACTATCTGTCTGACCTTTTTTACTAAAATAAAACATTCTAACATCAATATATTTTTTGGCGACAGCTTTTATCAGTAAAGTTCTATGGTTATCTAAAACTGATTGTAAATTGTAAATTAAACTACAATAGTCTAAAACTATTACTGAGTAACAGACTCATATGTTTGAAATATCTGTAATACACCTCTGCATATTATTTATCTTACCTGTGGTACGTTATTCCCGAAGATTTCTTAGTATCCACGCCGTCTCGACTGGTACAACTTCTAACATTACAAGAAACCATTTTAGCCAATCAATTAAAACAAAAGTATCTTCAAAAATGTAATTTACAAGACCAATGACACTTAGAAACAACTTTGGCATTAGCGTGGCACGAAAATGGCTGACCGAGTACACTTTAGATCACGTGACTTCGTCTCTTCCCTTTATTACTATTTCTATGATTCAAACACATTATTTTTAAAACTTTTTTGACAGCAAGTACTTTTTACAATTATCAGTTTTTATCGAGATACGGCCTATTTTTCATTATGCTTCAAAAATTTCGAGTAACAAAAATTGAAATAAATGAATTTTCAAGTTTTTCGAGGGTCCCAAAATTTTGATTATTCATTATAATATGTCGAAATATTTGAAAAAATCAATTTTCATTTGGTAACTTCGAAGGGTTGTAACTTTTTTCGCATGCACATTTGTATTAGGGTAACTTGGGTTGGATCGAGTTATGACCTGCCTTTTTGTTACACCCTGTAGTAACAGTACAGTTATTAAACACAAATCATAAATCACTTCCTTTGCATGTTGAAGCATTAGAAACAACATTTACATTATTAGAGGTGCTTGGTAAACTTCCATCTCCATCTCTATTACTCTATCACCAATGAAATAAGCACATTAAAGAACTAACAGTTTAATCATTATTAATATAATATATTGTTTTGAATAAAATGGCGACGTCTATTGCCAGTTGCTAAGATGTTGCTAGGGAAGCCGTGCGATTTACTTTACAGCGGTGCGTTTTTTTTACCGTTTTTTTTTACTGTGCGTATCATCATCATTACATTGATTGCCGACTGTGTGTTATTGACTGATTATAGGGGGGGGGTCGTAGGTAAAGTAGTTTTTAGGCTTGGAGATCACGGTTTTTGAAAATTAGTGGTCTTTTCCATTATATAAAATATGAAATTTAATGGTTCAATTAAAATATTACTGTGAGCACAATAGTTCTTTCAGGTCTCAATGAATATCACTCCAATATTTATACATACAAAATATTAGTGTATTACATGTTTTACCTTGAGCTTTACACAGTAATTCGATAACTTGAAAATTATCTTTTCCAATTGCGTCGTGAAGAGCAGTGTCTCCATAAAGATCGATACAATTTGGATCTGATCCGGCAGCTAATAAAATCTGTATACATTTGGCAGGTTGCTTGTGAGCGGCTATATGTAAAGCAGTACATCCACTACGATTCGCAGCATTTACTTCAACACCAGTTTTTACCAACAAATCTAATACCTGGATACAAAGAAAAATAAAATGGTTTCATTCGAGTTTTAATGTCAACAGAGCTAAATATTAGTTTCAATTGTAAAAAAACGATCCAATATAATAAATTAAACTTTGCTTTAATATAACTTAAAAATGATATCCAACAGCAGAGCTGCTTTTTGCTTCAACCTTTTTCTTTTAATTACCTAGCCTGTTTGGAGCACCAGCCTTGTTGTTAAATGTATTGAGTACTTCTTTTTATCAGATGATTATTTACCGTGTTTCTTCGAGAGGTTTTAAAGCACTAATTCAAATAAATCACTTTTATGTAGGCCAAGAAATTGTTCCAAAATACAATTAAAAATGAAACATGAATAATAGTTATTTAATCAACAAGTGTATTAATGAGGGCTACTAACAATCGAGTTAATTCGAGATTGTTAATTGCCTTTTTGATACTCGTGTTATTTACAAAGCTTTTCCGTCGACTGTATAAGTTGTATTAGTTTTTCTCAATATTCGAAAACTAAAAATATTCATTTGTTTCATAGGTAAGTACTGTCAAAAATATATAATGACATTGAAATGTCACAGAGAAGGTCCCCGATTCAAATGTCATTAAATTTTGGATGTCTCAACACTAATAATTAATATAATTTTGTAGAATAATGAAATAAAACGATAGGTAAGTCAAAAACTAGGAGTATTCTATACTAGTAATTATTTTTAATGGTGTTATTGTATGTTTGGTTGCCTACACCACAGGTAACCGTCAATATAAATATGATGTATAAGATGTGCGTTGGGTTGCCTGTAGAAAAATCGTTGATTATTGTAAATCATTAATGTCTGATTTTGAGAACGTTAATAGCATATGTTGATGCACGGTCGACGGAAAATTATTTTTAAGAACACTCAAGCATTAAACATAAACAGAACAAATCCACCAATAGTTGGAATAGACCCCTTTAGTTTTGGACGAATTTTAGTAAGAAGTTTTCTTTTATCTTATAACGAAGCTCTGCAGAAGGGAAGCAAAAGTTATGCAAAATTTACGATTTCACTATTTTCCCTGTTTTTGAAATTCTTGTTTTAAATATCTTGATTGTTTTGCTTTGAATGAAAAATAAATGGCAA
Source organism: Galerucella pusilla (assembly GCA_910591695.1). Classification (NCBI taxonomy): domain Eukaryota; kingdom Metazoa; phylum Arthropoda; class Insecta; order Coleoptera; family Chrysomelidae; genus Galerucella; species Galerucella pusilla. Next base: position 118,796 of record CAJUYI010000678.1, on the reverse strand, counting down.
GCGTGTATTGCGAGAATTGTTATCAGAATTAGAATATACAATATTTTTCCAAATAGTAAGAAACCTCCCAAAATACATTGGTAGGTACATGACAATTTTGTAATGGTAAATACCATACAATCCAATTGAAAATTTAATTGCACTTACCTCTGGTTGATTCCCAAACGCCGCATAATGCAAACATGTATCACCATCATTATCGCTAGCATTAACCGACGCTCCGTACTTCAACAATAATCCTACCACATGAGCATGTCCTTGATGTGCAGCTACTTGTAATGCAGTCTTTCCACTACTTCGAGCGTCTACAGTTTCTCGAGGAGCATTTTCGAGCAATCTCTGAACTGCCTCCGTGTGACCCTGAGCTGCAGCGCGAACAAGCTGATCTGCTAGTCCGTTACTTAAACCTTCTGCTTGTTGATTGGGAGACCATTGTACTAAAAATATATTTAAATTAAAAACCGAATAGATGATATATTTTTATGTATTCCAGATATTGGAATTTAAAGTAATTTAAAGTCTTCAGTTGTTATAAAAGGTGATTTTTAGTAACTGTAATTATTAGATCAAATTTGAGCGATTAGTTATGTCACATCAAAACAAACCTTAATAATTTGATCTAATGGTAACTACAGCTTATACAAGTAGTCAATAGTCAGTTACTAAAGTTAAAACCGTTAAATTTGAAACAAATGTCTCGACTGTTTTCGTCTTAGTTGTGAGGTTATGTTGATTTGTAACATTGCTACTTGTTTTTTATGATATGCGGATAATTAATGGAGCTGGAGAAAATACAAATGGTGAATATTAGCTTGAATTATAAAAGATCAGATGTTCTACTTGAACTGGATAAGAGCATTTAAAACCAATTATCGCAACCACTCAATTTTATCGAGTGAACAACTGCCTATTACCGCAAATAACTACTGGGTTGTCAATAACAATTAGTGGTATGATCTAGCGGCGAGTGTCAAGAGTAGGTCTAAGTTGTGAAACCTTAATTTTTATAGAGAAATATAAAATGTTTGCGTTTCATAATTCAAGAAGAGAAGAAATTCAATATTTTGGATATGACACTCACCGCTAGATCGCGTCACAGTGTGCCCTTCTGCAAAATGGTCGGTTTTAAAATCATCAATGGTGGACTTTTAAATCAAACTGCATGCATTTAAATCTTCTACAGCTGTAAGTAAATTTCCTATTTCCCAAGTCGTTGTTTTGTTTTAAATTTACATCACTTATAAATCTTCAACTCAGACAATGGGTATAAAGAATGGGTAAAAGCTTTTAATTAAATTTCTTGAAATAAACAGTTATAAAGGAGCTGACAAAGTTAGTGTTATAGTAAAAGCATTTACTTCTCTTTATGTATCTGGCCCACTTATTCAAATTAAAATAACAAAAACTCTTACTAGACGGTTCCTGTCTTTGATTTTGAACGGCGTGCATTGTATTAGCTAATTCTGCGGCACTTCCCGGTACTATTCTTACACACTGTGGATGTAAAGTCCATGCATGCCCCTCTAACTGAACTCGCAAATCACCATCAGAATATACTTTTAAAACTTTTCCCAATTTTCCAAGTGACTAGAATAAAAATGAAAAAATTATAATCTAGGAGTATTTTTTGCTTTTTATGTGCTAGTTTGTCATCTTAACTTACATTTCTCATGATTTCTATCCATTCTCCATGTCCCTTTTGGAGTTCCTTTACTTTTTCAACATCAGTTATTAGGGTAACTACATCTCCCACAGCAAAACTGTTCACTTTGTTCAAAGCAATGGGATTAAATGTCCATCTATTATTACATCCTTCATATTGGACTCTTATATCACCTTTATCAGTCACTCTGTGTACAGCACCTATTTTTCCGATGTACTAAAATATAACATAGTAAGAGTCAAATTGTTCCTGGTAATGTTTTATAATGTACAAAAACTTACCTCTGCCATTCTAGGATTCCAGCCACCATGACCTTGCTGCATAGCTTTCAGCTGTTCTACAGAAGCATTTACTTGTACTTTATCACCTACAGTAAATGGACATGGACCAGATCTACCTGGTCGAACTACAGGTTCTACATTTTGGCCTAAAAGGTTCATTTGTAATATGAGTAAATTATGAATGGTTGAAAATTTTTAAATTTAAATTTATGGTCAGCAGCATTAATTTGTTTGATACCGATTTTAATTTAAAACATTTACCTAATATAGGAAGATGTTCTGGATAGTACTGTCCACCAATAGCAGATTCTATAAATTTTATATCACAATTTCCTTTATGACCTATCCTATATACATTTGTAGAACCAGAATACCATCTTACATTGGCTACTGATCTACTACTTTCATTGTCCCATCCACGTATATCCAATACAACACCTATTTTACCTAAATTAAATTAAATTGAAAACAGATTAAACAGAAAACCAAAAAAATTTATATATGATTTTGATTCACTGGTTTCTTTACCAATTTTATAATAATATTAAGTACCTTCTCCTCCATCTTGATTTCCCCACTCCCAGCTATATCCTCTGACAACTTTGGCTCCAACAAATATACCTCTCAACTCAGATTTTCTTCCTTCTGATCTTGGAGGTAAATCAATTCTAAAAAAAGATCCATTTTAATTGTAATAATGATACAATAAGCATTAATAAAATTATTTATTTTGCTCGATAAGAAACAATTTTTTTTATTTTATTTTTTTTATCTGAATACAAAAATAGGAATTAAGATAAAATTCCAGTTTGACTTTACTGCTCTTGATTTATCACTTAAATGACTGACTGAATAGAATATATTGAAAAGAGCTACAAATTATCATTGTATCAAATAGTATTATAAATACTAACCCCAGAGATGTAACTGAGTCGAATCTTTTAAAAGTATGAGTAGTATTATGTTTATCTGCATGGTAGCACATGTAGCACAGATCAAAGTCATAACAGATTGTACATTTATACCTCATCCCACTAATACCCTCACTTTTACCTTGTCCATTACAACCATCACATATGATATTTGGTTGTTTAACTCCTAAAAAATTGTAAAAAATAAGAACTAATTTAAATATGACACAAATACTATATTGTGTCATGAGGGCAGAAAATGAGCTTTAGAAGCCCAAGACTATAAGATTCCAGAGTGTGCGTAGCGAAGTGTGGGCTAAATTGAAGTGTGGGTTAAATTGAAACTAATGTTTATATTATATAATACTTACCAATTTGTGCATTATCGATAACTCTCAAATCATATTTTGTTAAATATCCAACTCTATAGTTGGTTCTAGTACCATTATCCCATTGGACAACAACTGTCCTTTCAGGAGAACCTACAGTACCTGCTTTGCCAATTTCACAAACTGTTCCAACATGACCCTCTCCACCATCTGGAAGAGATGTTGTAAGTTTTAACATTATATGAACACTATTTGATATTTATACAGAGCACTGTTGTCAGTTTCAAAAATTACTACTGAGAACTGGGAATGAATTGTGAAATTTAAAAATTATTAGATAAACAGGAAATAATTTGAAAAATAATGAACAAAATATTTCTGGTGCTATTTGCTGGATAAATTGCCTCCTTAGGCTCCTCCAAGGAGCTGCCACTGATTGATACAGACTCACTCAACTATATAAGGGTAAAATATAAAAGAATGAAACATGAGTTAAGGTAGTTGTCATGTAAAAAAAAATTTTTAATCATATTGATGGTAACAGTGGAGGGGTTTGTAGCAAAATGTACTTTAATTTACTTCACCAACTGTACCAATAGAGATATACTCTGCAGAAACTCTAGTGATCTGTGATTAATTATTTGAAAACTGTCATGAGTAAGTTTGATCTTTTCTGTACAAGGACTGAAGTAAGTAAAAACAAAAATATGTCATAAAATACAATAAACACACAATGGTTGTTTACAACAGTTTTAAAAAAAATAGTATCTAATCTATATTACAAAGGTTTATGATGTTACTCTTACTCCTAAGTTAGCATAGAGTGAACTTTTTGGTCATTGGTATCTATACTTGTAAATCATCTTATTTAAAAAGAACTTAACATCCTACATTGTCCAATTCTAATGAGTCTTACTATCCAAAACAGAAAATTTTGGCAAACTCAATAAGATTGTAGCAATGCTTTCAGTTCACTGAGTAAAACTCAAACTAGCATAGGCACATGTGATTCAACATATATACCAATATTGATGTAGACAATGTACGTAAATATATTAAAATGAATGGCATATTATTGTCAATGCATATAGATAAAAATTATTGATTTCAGGTTTTTTTATTTTTCACCAGACTCCACTCCCATGGCAATATTATGAAATTACCTCGGAAATTTCTAAATAATAAAATAATGGACACCACCATAATAAGCATTTATTATAACCTGAATATTTTAGGTGTTATTGTTGATGAGCATAGTTGAAGTAGATATAGTACTTGAGGAATATTATATTCAAATTGTAATATCAAAGGTGACAGTAAAGAAAAATACACAATGCAAGATTGTTTTTAGAAAGTTACAAACCAAGTCTCAACAAAAGGTAATATGTAAAGTTATAATTTCAGTTCCTACTTTTATATTACTCATTAATCTGTTTTGAACAATGAATTATGACAATGGGTGAATCATACACAACTTGCAGAAGCTGTTACGTTACATTTTTTTATGAAAGTGGATATTTCATTATAAAACAGCATTCATTTTAAGCTCAAGTTCAGCCAAAGATTTTGAGCTTATAGATCATGAACTTCTGATAACAACTCACAGTCTATGACTACCTATATATATTTTTGAGGATAAATAAAAAAATTCCAAGTACCTATGTAAAAACTTTGATATCTACTTACAATATTATAAAATTAGTATTTTTATAAGGTGCATCTACTTATGTATTTGGAAGTTTTTTTATAAGATATTCTTATTACTAGATATTTGTTATGAATTATTAGATTTAATAAATAACTGATTCCATAATTCATTCAATAATTATTGAAGAGTTTCACGTAGTAGGGTTGAAAAATTGATTTGTTAGGAAAAAGGAAAAAATACTGCATAATGTATCATAATATTTACCTTGATTTCCCCAAGACCAATCGGGTCCTCGAACAATCCTTACACCAGGCATTAACATTGTTAGTTAAATATGAAACCAAGTAACGAACACAAAACAATTTACATAATAATATGAAAGGATTGAAAGGGATGTTTATCTAGCTTACAGCTTAAGGCATACCTATATTTATTAATCAAGATATATCGATTAAATAAAGGATCTAGTTAAGCAACACAAAATCAAATTTTCACGTTTGATAACAAAGTGAGTTTATAATTTTTGTATACACTTTTATCATTAAAGTGAATATAAGAAAAATACAAAATAAGATCACAGATAGAAACTCCACTTCACAAAAGATATAATGAAAAATCAACTGTCAAATGTGTCAAAACATTCGTCTTATTTTAGATTTAGTCACTTTTTAGCTAGTACAAAAAGGGGAATTCGGTCCAAGTTGACAACCCAAAAACCTAAATTTTCTACCACTGGGCCCTTATCATAGAGAGGCTCTTATTCTCAAAGGTCGCAATAATATTTGCCTAACAAAAATGTCGCACGAAAATTTGAGGTCGTATTCTCGAACCACCATCGACTTGTTCCCTTGTTCGGCTATCCCGATCCATAGAGTTTCTCTATTCACACTTGACATTGACACAAAACATTGTTTTATACGAGCTACGTTCGTTATTGACATAACAGATATTCGACATAATTCTAAAATAAAATGACTCATTGTATTCACAGCACACCCTGTGTTCTGTGATTGTATTTGTATAATAACCACAGATCACCTAGGATAGGTGGTTTGTGATAATAACCCAGTATAATTTCATTCGGACACACATTAGTGCATGTTTGGTTGCATACCTATGAGATAGAAGGCAGCATTGTGTTATCGTTTATCGTAGTACTCTGTCAGTCATGGCCATCCATGGCCATCTGTTCTAGGTGGCCATGTGTCAGTGTTATATTATGGTATTCTGTGCATGGATTCTGTGGTCGTGATGCAATCAACGATCGTAGCCTAGTACAATGTTTTGTGTCAATTGTCAATGTCTCAATGTCAAGTCAAGTGTGAAAGCGAAATAGAGAAATTCTATGGATCGGGATAACCGAACAAGTTAATAAAAACATGTTAACATTTTATTTTGTAGATTGTATAGTTTAGGTTCAAGTTTCTGTTTATATTAATGATATTTTAAAAAATTGCCAAGATTCTAGAAAAAGTTTCTAATTGAAGTAATTTATAAGCAACATTTTCAAAATGAGTGCACAACCAAGTCCAGCAAATCAAACAGTAGAACGCGAAAGGGTTTACATGTGGATTTTGGAACTTACTAACCCTGAGACTAGAGAAAATGCTCTTCTAGAACTGAGGTAAGCCATATACCTAATTAATTAGATATAATCTATTTGAACTATCAATCTTTTAGTAAAAAAAGAGAGGTAGTACCGGATTTAGCTCCTATGCTGTGGAATAGTTTTGGAACAACAGCTGCACTATTACAAGAAATTATAAACATTTATCCTGCTATAAACCCACCAACTCTAACTGCGCATCAGTCAAATAGGTAAGTTTGGTTCTATTTATGTTAATGGTGATACTAAGTGGATATTTTGTAGGGTGTGTAATGCTTTAGCTCTTCTTCAGTGTGTAGCATCTCATTCAGAAACTAGGTCACAGTTTTTACTGGCCCATGTACCCTTGTTTTTGTATCCATTTTTACACACTTCATCAAAAACCAGATCATTTGAATACTTAAGACTTACAAGTTTGGGAGTTATAGGAGCTTTAGTGAAGGTAGGTATCTATTTAAATTATTTACTGGTATAAAAACTTTAAAATAATCTATTTCAGGAGGAAAATAAAATAAAAGATTTGTTAATAAATTATATTTTTCAGACAGATGAACAAGAGGTGATTACTTTTCTATTAACCACAGAAATAATTCCCTTGTGTTTGAGAATTATGGAATCTGGTTCTGAACTTAGCAAGACTGTAGCTACTTTTATTTTACAAAAGATATTATTAGATGATAGTGGATTGTCCTACATTTGCCAAACTTATGACAGGTTTAGTCATGTAGCTATGATTTTGGTAAGTACAATAATTGTTTTTCATTTAATTTTTCAAATCTGTTGAATTAATTGTCAGGATTTAATATTTTATATACATATTCACCTCTCTTCAACCTTCTTTATTATTATTATATATTATTATCAGTAGAATCCTCATTTGCTAAATACAGCTACTGTGAGGATGAAAAATAGTTTCAAAAATGATTTTTTGCTATTGTTCCATTTAATTTATTTAAAGCATGCTCCTTCCTTCTTCTTTGATATCTTGTAAATGCAAATTGCATAATTCTATATGACCCAAAGATACCACAAATTGCTTTCACTTTGAAGAATAAATATTAAAATATATGTAATGTCCAGTTCATTTATGACAACATTCCACAAATCATCTTTATTGAATACATGCATATGCCTTCTTGGCTATGTCACTCTTACTAATTGTCTTCATTCATTTTATAAATTATTCTATATCAACTCCTTTGTTTATCTTCAACAAACATTGTAAGATAACCCACATATTCAAAACCTTGCACTGCTCCCACATTTTCTGAAGATGATAAATCCTTGTTCATATCTGTTACCTTCTGCTCTGTGATCTATTTGCTGAACTTGTCATATTCTTTTTCATGGGAATCATTAGATTTGTAGGGTATTAACTGCTATTCTTCTTTTCTATTTAAAAAAATGAATAATAGATATTACTTTATTAATTTTTTTTCTTATTGATACTTCAGGGTAAAATGGTTATATCCCTTGCCAAAGAACCTTCCGCTAGACTATTGAAACATGTTGTGAGGTGTTATCTACGATTATCAGATAATCCAAGGTAAGAATTTTAAAAATAGTTTGTTGATTCCACAATTTGATTCACAAATAATTATCAGTGTATAAAATAACATACATTTTACTTAATAAAACTTTCAAAATTATGCTACACAATTGTTATAAAGCTTTATTAATGTTTTTAGGGCTAGAGAGGCACTTAGGCAGTGTCTTCCAGATCAACTTAGAGATAATACATTTAATGTGTGCCTTCAAGAAGATAAATCTACAACACATTGGTTGTCACAGCTATTGAAGAACCTGGAATCAACAGCTGCAACTGATCCAAGGCAGGTTGGAATGTCTCCATTAACATCCCAATAGTACTGAGATTGATGGAAAGGTAAAAAATTGAAAACTTTGGTATGAAAAGGCTGTGCAACCAAAATCATCTTTGGTAGTTCAATATAAGATTGTTAATTCAGTCTAAAATTATAAAATTTCACATTTTAAAATAAGTTTGTACGAGCAACAAAATATAAAAGACTACGAATATGGTATTAGTACGAGAAATGTGAAAATCTGTTTCTATACTTTTTATGTCAGGTTTTCAGTTTATTATTGCAAATTTTGAAATAGTACAAAATAGTGGGTTAGGGAAAAGAGGGCCAATTCTTGAATTTGTGTGGTATACTGCTCAAGTGTAAGAAAATTTAGAGTAAACAGAAGCTGTTTAACAGAGACAACATTTTCTGAGAGATAGAAGTCCAGTTAATACCAAAAGTAATATAGTCTTTCATTAGGTATTCATTTCACTAACGAAATAATTCACACATTTTCAAGAATTGGCATCCTGAGGTAAAGTCGTTCCATATTTAAGATATTTATGCTTTATTGTTGGGATTTTAAAATAATCATTATTTTATAGCAAAAGTTCATATTTAATTTCATCAGTTGTGTGTAAATGAGACTGCTTTAACACATATTGACATTTTTCCCAGTGCTGCTGTAAGTTAAAGTATGTTAAAATTACAGTTAATAAAAACTGTAATCTTTGTTTCTTGTTGTACAAACATGGATATGTGTTTGATATTGTAAAAAGTCAAATAAGAAAAATGATGTCACTAGTTTGCTAAATATTAAGTGTTTTATATAGATTACAGTTGAAACAAAATTTGCCAATTGTATCAGTTTTCACTTTCGGGTAACTTGCTTATATGAACAATGTGTTGGATTGGTCTATTTATTTCAAAATGTTGGTGTGTATCGCAACAAACTGTAGCAACTGAAATTAAAATTGCTCTAGAGGCAAATGCATTGCGCGGGTTTGGAAGTCACACTAACAATAGCTAATAGAACTATGGAAAAATATAACTTTTAATTAAAAAAACAAGTTATTGGATTCTTTAGGGTATCTTGTGCGAATGTGTTAACTTGAAATACTCTTAAAATTTTCACAAAATAAACCTTACATTTCAAAAACACGTTTTTTGTCTTTCCTGGCTGTACATAGAGACACGGTGACATCATTCTTCTTTATCATCTAACAATTTGCATCTTAAAAGAAATAGAATACCATTGCAAACGCTCAAATTTACCAGATTTAGGTAGTAGACTATGATTACCAATTAATTGCAAAGACCTTGAAAAAATTAATCTCCCATTATTGGAGGAATGACCAACAAAACAATCACTTCCGTAACTAAGTAAGCAATAGACCATTCCAGAACACCTGACTTTGACAGGTCGGCCCTATTGGGCTGGGTCCTCTGATAAGCTGGAGTTGAGTGTTTTGGTCTGTGGTGTAATTCAGTTGATTGTCAGACATATTTTGTAGAACAATGTCAATGTAATATATTTTATTTAACTAATAAAAATTTACGAATAACACATAAACTGTCTCTGAATTGAATAATAATTAAAATGTCGGACGACTAAAAAATCAAACAAGAGAGGAGCTATGTGATTCAAGAGCAACATATTCAGGTACACAGAGTGAGCAATTAAACAGTCACCTCGCTTGAAAAACATCCGCTGTTTATGAAAACTAAATGGAATATGACATGAGGACCCACAGCAATGTGGTCGACCTGCCAGTGACATAATTCTGGAATGTTCTATATGGATCGAAATAGAACACAGAAATCATAACCTCTTCATATCGCAACTAAGTTAACAATACGCTTGGAATCATTAGTATTTGAAAAAATTTAACTCTGTATCGCACTGGGATTTGTTCGATGTGTGATACAGATCCTCTTGTCGACCGCGATCTGTACAGTCGTTTTCATTTAAGTGTCGCTAGTCACGAATAGAAAAGTTGCTTTTACAAAAACTTTGACAAAAATTTAATTTATGCAACTTAAGCATACAGGATTTTGTTTACTTGATTTCATGTCGTACACACGCTGTTATAATAAATTATTTTCGTACTTGTAGACTATTGAAAAACTATGAACTAATTTAGAATAGAGCATAGAAAACGTGATTACAATGAAGTATGATGCACATGTAAAAATTTTTGCATCAAAGGGTAAAATGAGAATATATTATACATACTTGTTAAAATACAAATTTTATTCTGAAAGGATTTTAAAGTGCATGCGAACCGTAGAAAAAATTATACATTTTGGCTATGTTTTAACATGGGCATGTGAAAAAACTTTGAATTTCTCAGCTTTTATAGATAATTTTAATCTTTTTACACATCCCTATCGAATCTGTTATTTTATAAATCGCATACATGCACATTTTCTCACAAATATTTGTATCAATATTCTCAGTTATTAGTATAAGCATCTGGGAAATACATATTCAAGATTTGTGTTGATTATTTATTGTTATATTTAAAAACCAACATAAAATTTTTGTGAACATTGAAAATATAGGTATAATGACTATCATCAATTTGTTGTTAGTCAATTTTATATTGCTGGATTTATGTTGTTTTCTAAATGATGAATAGGATATGCCTTTCATTGTAAACTATTTAATTTATATTGTATTATTATTTATGCCGACATAAAGAATGGTTTTATATGTAGTAAGATATGTCACATTTGGTAGTGATTATAACACAACATACCTATTTATAATATATCCAATGACTTTTTGTTGTGTCAGTATTGTTTGAAAACATTTCTTTCGTAAAAGCAGGTTTTTTTCAGTACAGGTTTTAGAGGATTATGTGTAGTTTTAAGAAAGTAATTGCGAAGCTATCATGTTAATTCGATGCCATTGATTTTTAACGTCTTTAAGTTGCTTTGGCTCTTATCAATTTAAATTTCCGGGCTGCTACATATTCAACGTGGACTCCCTTTCGTTCTTTCATATTTTACTCAATGTATTAGTATGACAAGGTGTCAATCTATTGAAAACGGCATCTAGAAACTTGTTGAATAAATCGAAGACCCGAAAAGATGGCAAAAATTATAAACAATTCTTTTCAAATTAAATCAATATTTATAATTTTGAGGGGAAAATAGGGAGCAACTAACTTCTTGGTTTCTGTTATTACGTTTGATATGTTAAAGTTTTTTTCATATATCTTCACACTTAGGAGATCTTTGATCCACCTGTTGATCTTCTCCAGAGTTGAATTTACAGTATCTACTGGGTGTTTTCATGTCCTATGGGTTAGTTTTATTGCCAGGTATCTGTAGGCCAAACACCCCTTCCATTATCAAGCAGAATCCTCGTGGAAGTCCATCCACAATAAGGTTTTCCTGTTTGCTTTAATCTATTTTACGTTCCACGACAAACAAAATACCTTTTCAATTTTTGCAATCTTTTGGAGCGGGTCTTAAATTTTTTCCGAGTTTTTACATTACCAAAGGTTCTCTTTATTTTTATGAAAAAATATCCATTGGATATTCACCCCGTAATTTATATTTGGCTGTCCTATTCTTAATGCCACATAAATTAAAAGAAATTTTCCACCCAGAAACACTAACCATAACCAAAAAATAATAAAACGTAGGAATATTGTTATCGAAATACACTGGAATGTTGGTTTAAATCTTGCTTCATTTATTACTTAGTTTATTATTGCCGCTCTGACTATTCAGTTCATTTTTTATTTGAAATCTCTATTTCTATAGTATTATTTAAACTTTCTGACTATTTATGTGTTTTTAATGTATTCTGTTTGATGTTACTTTATAAATTTTTGGTTAAATCCCGAATTGAGGCTGTATAATTTACTTGTGATGTAGATAAATGTATTTGTATAATTTTTCAATAAATTTTTATGTCTGATATAGTTTTTTTTACATTAAGGTGCGAGGCAACTATATCGCGCCACAGAGGAGTCGAGGCTTCAGCCGACACTTGGCAAATAATTTTAAGAGGATAAACATATCCCACCCACACAGCTGAAGACTACAATAACAATAACGTACTATTCACGAATTGATTGGGCGCTTCCCAAAAAGTAAATGTACAGAATCTGCTTCCAATATTTTTGAATTTAATAGATGTATTACCTTAAAAGAGGTTTAGCTCCCTCAAGAAACATTTTTGGCTCAGGTGATATACATAAAATGAGCTAAATATTTTACAGTTATTTATTTTCTTTCAAGTGGGATGGAATACAGTTGAAGCAAACCAAAAACTAGATGGGTTAAGGGATAGAAGAAGACAGATATTTGGAGATAAAATTTCTATCAATTCACAAAATAGGTACTTTATTCACAACTATACAGAGCTCATAATATTTCTATAACCAATTTGATCTTCGTACATTTTTAAAAAGACTTCATATTTTTTATTGTGATACTCTATAACGTCCTTATTAGGCTCAACAACTTGTCCTTCTCCTCCCATACTTTGTATTGCAGATGTCATGTCTTTAAAATGACCTGCAGCACAAGCTCCCAAAATCGCACAACCAAGAAGAACTGATTCAATTTCATTAGGGCATATGGTAGGAAGATTGCAAACGTCAGCTTGACTTTGTGTAAAAATTGGATTTTTGCTGAGACCTCCACATATGAGCGTAGATTTAATTTCATTGTAGCCCGATTTCTTGAGAGTGTCAATAATGTGACGGGTTCCGTACTGAAACACATTATTTGAATATACTTATTAGAGCTAATTAGAGTTAACGCAAAGAGAGAACAGCTAATAGTTATTTACGTAATTAGTGGAATATGGACATTATTAACGCACGCATGTGAAGTTTGTATTTCTATCACACGTGTTACGTACAAAATTTGATCTACAACTGTTTATTAGTATTATTAACAGTACCTATATCATAAAATTAAAAAAAAATTCAATCCAACGTGTTTTTAATAATATCGACTGCAAACATAAGGTACTGTGTATCATATTCTGTGACCATAGCAACAACGACAAACAAAGCTGTGGAAATAAAATAAATTAGTTATTTCATCAAATTGTCAAAGTTGAATGAACAAAAATCTATAAAAATGGGAAATTGAAAATGCAGCTTCCAATGTTATTTTAAATATTTAATTCTGGTAGTAATATTTTTCTAGATTCTCATTATCGCACTAGTGCGGTAATGTATTCCAAATCGGACTAGTGCAGTAATATACGTCATTATGACATTGAAAAAATAGTGTCAAATCGTACCCGTTATATGACAGTTGTAGATAAAACTGTATTATATAATACCTATGGAAAATTTACTGAAAATATGAGAGCACTCATAATGTTTTAATTAGGTAAATTGTAACCATGTTTTTATATTTTGACAAATACTTACTGATAATGCTTGTACAGTAGCTAAATATAGTAATGCTAAATTTTCTTCATCAGCTGCCAGTGTTAGCCCACATACCTAAAACAGTTAAAATAATGCTGATAGAACTGCAAATAAGTGTCCACTAGAAAAACGGTGATGGTCAGTTTTTTGTCATAATGGCTTACAATACAAAAATAAAATAGGCAAGAAATAGTGGTTATGACCACCAATCCTTCAGATCGATTATATAGGGAAAGCAACATTTTTGACTTGAAACAGTTATATTTTCTTTGTGCCTTTATAAAATACCACGCCATAAAGGATAAGAGTAACCTAAGGAACAAACACCATCTATATTGTTCCGAGAATGATGAAATCTTTTGGCCAAAGATCTTTTTCATTCCTAGCTCCGAAAATCTATAATTGTATACCTGACAGTAACAAACTCATAAATAATCCCATGCTATTCAGAAAGCAATTAAAAGCATTTCTTTTGGAACAGGCGAGATATTTCTGTCATATTGCATTGATGGTGTAATTATACATACCACGGACAACCATGATACTACATACGATTATCAAAAAATAAAGAAAAAACGTATGGTCACATTAACCAAAGTTTTGAAATTTTAAAATGAAATTCTAAAATTTCAAAACTTTGGTCTTATTGTAATTTTATCTATGCATCTTTTAAATAATTATCTTTTAAATTTCAACTCTGATTCTAATCATAATGCTATCAGGGTTGTAATACATGTTTAACATTATTAAATTAAGTACTGTTGTTTTTATTTATATGTATTTTGCCGAAACAGGTGTATGTATACCTATCGGAGACCTTCGGGTTGTTTATTCACTAACCATAACAAATTTGTAATTACTTATATATTTTGTGAATAAATGATTATTATTATAATGTAGGTATAGGGTTGTCCAAAAAAAACCGGAATTTCCTTTTTTATTGATATTTTTTATTTATTTATAGGTCGATTTTATTGATGTCGGTTTTGTTCAAAAGATA
>CAJUYI010000678.1:25111-94145 GCA_910591695.1 Galerucella pusilla | reverse complement strand
TTTTTTTAATATTTTACCTACTAACGGCTGCAGAAAAAATATCGTGCGTAACGCTACCCAAAAGTGATTTTACGGGACTCGCCTACGACATCGTTCCCTGAAAAAAAATTACGTGATATTTGCCCCCCTCTTCGCCAAGTGAGATTTGGTAAGATTCGGCCCAATCCTTCCCCCCTGAGCACCTCACATAGTTTATGAACGCCCCCTCATTGAATACCTTAAAAATATACGAGTTTGTTTGGTATTACTGTCTTAATCATAGCTCACATCCTTCGTATAATAATTGATAGTCATAAGAATAATCTGAACTTTATACTTACCAACTCTGGTATGAAATGCAGGATCAACTCCAGGAACCCTGCATCCTATCAAGCCTAATCCACCAGCATGTGCATCAATCATAGATGCTCCAACGGGAGTTCCAGCTAAAAGACCGAATTCCTCAGCTGTTTTTTGAGATAATCCTTTTCCTACCGCTGATCCTGGAGGTAGAACGATGCTACCAATTTTTTTCCAGTTGTTTTCGGCTAATTCTTCCAAACCTATTTCTTTAAAATAGGAGTTATTCCAACTTTCAGTACCGTCAATTGACATTTCGTAAGTCCATTTACACACTAAGGAACAAGAAGATCTAAAAAAGTATCTCTCATATGACAATAGTACCTACATTCTTTGTATGTACAAACAGCGTTCGCTCACACACAAAAAAATAAAATTTTTATGGCGCCTTTTAAAAGACGCGAGGCACTGTTGCTATAATGTTTTTCTCTAATTAGTTATTACAATGCATAGATAGAAAACAGATTTTATTATTTGATTACCGTTGTTGATTTTTGCAATAAACTGATACGAAAAAATGCATAATTTTTATTTATTTGAAATAAAGCCAATAAATACTTTATGAATCACAACCTCGCTCTACACTCTACAACCCTTCGCTTTTCATCATTCCAAATGAAGTTGAATATTTGTTGAATTTTATTGGCGTATTTTGGGCTGTGAAGTTGTTCCGAGAGACTAGACATTCTTATGCGATTTCAAAAAAAAATACTAAACTGTGGAAATTATCTTTTACCTTGAGTCTACTCCAGTAGCTCTCCATGTTAAGAAATCTGGCAAATCAAAGAAATAACCAGCTTTATCCCAACATTCCTTTTTAAGGTTTTTTTTGATCCAAAGTAATTTCGGCGTTTCCATTTCCGGTGATATTTTTCCACCGACATATTGAAGAACGGGATGATTTAATTTATTGATTTCTTCAGCTTCTTTTACAGCTCTGTGGTCCAACCATAAAATGATATTTTGTTCGTTGTTACCTATAAAAAGTATTTCCTGAGGTTACATGTGAATTTAAATAAAAGACTTCGCTTCTAGCACTACAGTCTCATTAAGAATTTACACATGTGTCGGTTTAGTGATACTTTATGAGCTTAAAAAAATCATTAGTCCTAACTTAGACCTATTTTAGCCCGAGTATTTTGCGCATGCGCATCGGATTTATAGAATATGCTGTCAGTTTTTATTCTAGCAGGCTGTGTTTATCTCATTTTGTATTGTGCTGAAGAATGAAACGTGTTGTGTATAAATATATCTAAACTGAGTCACGGTTCTTTAAAATGAGTAATTGCATCGACATGTCCATATTTGTTAAGATGATGTCCAATTGGTTGAAATCTATGTTGGTTCTCCTGGTTTTACGTCAATAATAGCTCGTCGACATTGACATTATTGACATGGAATTAGATACTCTAACAATCCGTCCCCCATTGACAAAATATGACAATTTTATAGCCAGTGTGAAAATTTTAAAAGTTAACGTTAGGACCACTTTAGGACTAATGCTAAGTGAAGACTAAGACTCATTACATTTACACGTACCAAAGTTAATTCCTCTAATATTTTATTTCATAGAAATAGCAAATTCTTTCTGAAATTTTTGCTTCAATATAACGCTTCTTTCCTTAGTTTTTTATGCATATTATTATAGTTATTTACATTACAAAAGAGTTATGAACATGCTTACAAGAACAAATGTGAAATATTAGAACGGCGAGTAGTGTAGTCATGTTAAAACGGACGTGTGATGTACAACTATTCATCTATAACAAAAAAAAGAAAAAAAACTGTTTTAATTTTTGTTTATCAGTTGCCCAACTCCAACTATTACATTTGTTACATAAAAAATTGTTTTTTTTTCACTATTAAGTACAAAAACTACTTGTTTCATGGATTCTTAATACCACAAGTTGTGTTATATTATGAAACTGATAACGTAATTGATTACCAGAACAATAGTAAAGAAAATGCGTCATTACTATATACGATTTTTGATAAAGTAGTTTACATTACCCGTTGGACTAATAGACAAAGGTGATCCATTATTGTCGAAACACGCTAGCGAACATGTAGCATCGAATCCAATTCCCTTTATTGATTCAGGCTTCACATCTTTAGTGACAGTCTAAAAATTATATGTATTAAATTGAAAAAAAAAGAAATTTTATGTGCCCTAAATTCTTAATACTATTTAAACACAGCCAACATTATAACATTCAACTCTTGCTGAAGCCGCAAAATAAACCAATTACAAACTACTTCTACCGGATCTATCTATACTGTTTAATAGATAATCGCAGCTGAGACTCAACAATTAACAAATACCACTACCTCAATTTCTTTGCTTACTTAATAACTACCCTAGACACCTCCATTACTTCAATTCAATTCTAAATTCGATAAATAATCTACTTCATCCAATAACCAAAACCCACCTTACATAGATCACTGTTATAAAGTGAGAAAATTGGAGCCAGATCTCAAAAAACCCCAAATACTTATGAAACCTGTCAATTTAGAGCACCTGCGCATTACGGGTTTCAAATAAGAATCCTTACATCTTAGACGTTAAGTTGAAACTACTCAATTTCTTTACCTATTCAATACCTGCGCTCAACACCCCCCATCACTGTGCTCAACCAACATTTCAATCCAAAATTCTATAAATACGCTGCTTCATCCTACAGCCAAAAGCCACCTTACAAAAAAATTGCTTGCATGGTTATCTGATGCTTTCGCATTTGAGACTCCCGCGGTTTAATTTCAATGTCTTGAAGGAACGAAATGTAAAGTTGCAAATCACCAGCCTCATTGCCACACTCATAATTTCAGTCGTGACTCCGGACTTCGGCGGTTTCCAAAGGTTGTTAGCCGAGTGTTTTAAATGTGTCAAATAAGAAACGAACGTAACGACATCTCACACATTTTTTTGGCGTTATCACAAGAGATATCTCCGGTCCACGTATATTATACTAGATGGCGGTTTTATTAATTATTAATATGTAAGGGGGTTAAGATACCTGCAGGGGCTACATTACAACCTTCTCCTCTAGGTTAGGTTTGTGGTGACTGGGTCTATAAGGCCCTCCACTGCGACTAGCAAGAGTCTATTGGCCCCCCTTCTCCTCTAATAAAAGTTTATAAATCCCTCATTGTACAGTAAACAGTAACAGATCCGTAGTCGGTAAAATGCAGATACAAAAACAAATTTAGCTTTCATCTATTAATTGGAATTGAACAAACTAAACTGTTGTAGCATACAGGGTGTCCCCCTTACATCTAATTGGTAGATTATCAAAAAATGTTTTAAATAAAAAATATGTAGTTTATTAATAATGGCCACATTATAAAAATGTTTTGGCATAAGTACCTAAGTCAAAACGAAATATCTTGGAACGAAGTATAGGAGATTTATTTTAAAATATTATAAGAGAGATACTTTGTTTGTAGATACCTTTTGTTATTATTTGAAAAAAACTGGTTTAACGATTCAAGCTGCTGCACGTCCTTTTCAATCATGTTTTCAATATTTGTTTGAGCGTGGTTATTTTTTTGTAAACGAGTGTTTATACTTAAGGTCTATTAGTTCTTTATAGATCATAATTATTTATTGTTCATTGATACTTCGTAAAAAACAAATTTAAAATTGTGCAATCGATAATTAAAATGCCTTTCATACCACGACATTTGTAAACAACATTTTTTACAACTATTGCAACATGCTATGTTGAACGTTAATATCGTTATCTATAGTTGTAACTATATTACTATATTTACCTTGACACAGCTGACTACGGCGTTCCAAATATCCTCCGTGGATTGTTCATAAAAATCCGGTTGAATATTCCAAGTTTTTGTAACTTTATCCGCTGATTTCACAATTTCACCGAATTCCGTAACTAGTGCTGATCTGACACTGCCGGTCCCCACATCCACACCTGCAATATGATCATATAATTTACAATCACTCAATAATCCACAAAAAAATATCTATTTATTTTTGGATTATATTGATAAAAATACTACTTTACCAACGAAATATGTTTTGCTTCTTCTGCTACAATTACATGTCATTGTTAAATATTGATAATATAACTTGCTGCTGTGAATAAACACAATTGAATACCGGTTCAAGGTCTGTGGCATAATTTATACATACAATTTGATAACTGTTACATGTGACGGATTATCAACGTGATTCGAGTCACTTCTGTCAGTGTTAAGAAAAGTTTCAATTTTATTGTCTATCTAAATTTATTTATAATGTATTCATAATATAATTTTAACAATACACACAATTTTATTCATGAGGAGTGGCATTATAGATTATTTTAATGCTCCTAATATTATAACTTTTGACACAAGCAATAGGACATGTCCCCCAACTGACAAGTTGACACTAATGACTGTCGTCCTGAGGATAAACAATCATTTGTATAGATTTTGATATGTAATAATCTTAACTACCACCATAATCAAGGAGATACGGAAGATGCTGCAGATGCTATAGAAATGTTCTGCCTCTGTTATTATTTGGTATATATGGAAAATATTTCTATTACTAGTCGAGTTGATCATAGAGAGTCTAGAACGGGAATAATTAAAGTAGTTTGAGCTTAAGAATGGACAGCTCGATATGGCAAATCAAATCAATAAATAGAAGATCTAGAGGCAGACCTAAAAGAAAATGGGATGATGTAGCAGCTGGCATCTTGGAAAAAAATAACAAGAACTGGAAGGAAGGGAGAAAGCTGGCATAAAATAGGAGAGCACGTAGTTTTGTTTATCTCATCTTCCATAAAATATAATATACCAGTTGTCCCAAATTATCGTATACAGGCAATATCTCGCTTATTTGACAAGATAATTCATAAATAAAAAAACTGAATTGAATAGCATTGAAGTACTTTCCTAATGGCTTATAAAAAAATGTTTTACTTTTGAGAGCCCTGTAGTAGCTACCCCTCACTTTTTATTTTCAAATGGTACCCCCTGTATATTGTCATTGAAAATTGCGTGTCGTTCTATTTGGAATACAATGATAGCAGATACTTGGTACAGCAAGTGTTTAAAATTATTTCCTACAGAATCCATGCAAGCTGCGAAACGTGTGAAAAGCTTTCTTGTGCAGGCCGTCTGGATCACGATACACTTACACACGGTATGCTGATTTCTACTCCAAATTGCGTCCGAGCCGCGCAGTAACGTCACGCGGGAACCAGAAATTTACACCCACCTCTCACCAGTCTTTCGATTCATTGCCTTTTCATGCAATACAAGGTGTTTTTAGCTTCAATTTCAATTTTACTTGAGTTGATTCGTTTATTTGGAATTTTATTACCCACTAATTTACTATTATTAGTGTTATTTAATACTGTTTTATAATATAAGGCTATTTTTGTTTTGTAACGATTACGGGAAATTAATAGGAAAATCAGTTTTCAAAACTGCCTGAAAAACTAAATATAAGCTTTTTCTACTCCTATACTATAAATTATTAATTAAATCACAATTTTCAGTTTCATAATGATACTGGTTATAACACTGGTTTTCATTATGAAACTGAAAAATTGACCAATAGAAATCTAGATTTTTAAATAACCAAGTAGGCAGACCCAATATTTTCTGTAGAATGTCGAGAAAAGAACAAAATAAATGTCGAGCACCAGACCAAAAATACTTCATGACCAAGGTAAATACATATTTAAACTTATTAATTTTTGTTTACAATAATTTATTACTATTTTGTATAACAGTAACATACATATATACGTTTTATATTAGTTTAATGTGGTCCCGAAGGGTGGTTCGAGACCCGGCTTGTGCATTTTTCTATATTTTTTTTCAAATAAAATTTCTTTTTCGTAGAAAAAATAGTGTATGCAAGTTTCATGTAATGGTTATTAATACACTCGCATTAATTAACCATGCGAAACTCGCCTTTAGCTCGTTTCTTATCCCAGTGACACTTTTGTCAAGGAGTCTTTTGTATAATAAATAAAATATAATGGTAGAAATATGAAATCTAAAATATTTATAATATAATGGTGTGTTTTAATTTTGCCCACCCATAAATATTTCTGTTTCAAATCTTTTTAAAATGTAGAAAATATATAACCTATACATATTTCTACACGTTTTGTAGATTGTTAACTTCCAGCATCATTGTACTTACCAAAAAAAGATAACTAAGTCACTGATATTAAAGTAATATTTCATATTATATCTGAAAAACCATGTCGCATTTAAATAATCATTCATAAAGTGGAAATATGCATGAAAATTAAACACAAACAGAGTATTTCCCATATATTTAGCATTGTACATCACCGATTGAGATTCCCACATGACGTCACACGCTGTCGGCTACATGCGTAAGAACATACCGTGTGTAAGTGTATCGTGGTCTTGATCATAGCTAGTGTAACGCTACGACATGCTTCACGAATGCGTTCTTTAAGATCATCTAAATCATAAAATACTTCAACCTAGAATTGTAACATAAAAGAATATTTGGCCAACTTTTGTTGACGCCTGATTTGACGAAATACTATCTGTCACAGTTTATATTTTTTAATCTTCTTCTTTTCTTGTTCCTTCTGCCCTTTCAGGCGTCGGATGTGGATTTCATGTCCTGTACCCATTCCTTCCATGCCTTTCTGTCTCTTGCTAGGTTTTTCATTTCTTTTATGGTCCTTCCTCTTTCCTCTTTCCAAATCTCTTGTATTTGGTCTTTTTTGATCGGTTTTCCAATCTCTATTATTTTCCTAGATAATCTATTTGGTTCCATTCTTACCATATGACCATACCAGCTAAGTTGTCTCATTTTTATTTGATCAGGTTACCATTTTTCAATAAACGGCTGCATTTTGTGTTATTTTGGTGAAGTCACTTTCAAAAAAGATAAAATTCTCTCTCATGTTGATATTTAAAATTTCCGCTGAAATTTATAGTTCCTGCGGCCAAACTTCAGATGTCTTTTAAAACAGTAGTCATTGCTGACAACGTGAGAGTTACAATCAGTTACAATTCTAGGTTGAAGTATTTTATGATTTAGAGGATCTTAAAAGAACGCATTTGTGAAGCATCTCGTAGCGTTACACCAGCTTTTAGACGGGGCCTGCACAACAACACTTTTAACACGTTTTCCAGCTTGCAAGGATTCTGTAGGAAATAGCTTGCTGTAATTTTTTTCGTTTTTTGAATTGTATCAGAGGTATTGTAGTTGAAATTCATACTTCATGAAATATTGATTATTTTGTTATTATTAATCGTTGTATTCCAAATAGAACGACATGCAATTTTCAATGACAATATACAGGAGGTATGCCATTTGAAAATAAAAAGTGAGGGGTAGCTACCACAGGGCTGTCAAATGTAAAACATTTTTTATAAGCCATTAGGAGGGTATTTTAATGCCATTCAATGCAGTTTTTATATTTATTAATTATCTTGTCAAAACGCGAGATATTGCCTCATACGATAATTTGGGACACCCGGTATATACGACCAAGGTTGAAAATGAGCACAGGATAAGTTTGAGGGGTTTTAAAAAGTGATGAGGGCCACTTAATTGGGAATTTGATTTTTTTATACATAACCCCAGTATAGAAAAGGGTATATTCAGATAGTTGTATTATAACATGATCCTACATTATCCACTCGTCTAAAAACATATAGTACGGCCGCTTTTAGTTCACCACTTTAATGGCCTAAACTTAGTCCAGTTAGAAGCTCTTGATCACGGCGATTTTTGGGTAATACAGGCCACGGTTTCGTGGAATTTTTCACCTTGTTCATCTTAGTTTTTGCACCTTCTCTTAACACCTTATCGCTATAAGCTTCTAATCTTAAAGTGGTAAACTAAGAGTGGCCGTACCATACTTAAATTACTATTATGCTTAGGTATACGTTACTCACGATTGATTATTATAAATTCTGTACTGATGATTTTAAGATATATTGGTATGTAAACCGGCTGTGAGTGATGCATTATTTGCACGATCACGTGCAATTAACAATAAATTTGTTGTCAATTACCACGAGATATCGGCACGTTAGGTATATATGTCGTTAACATAACATAATTATCGATCCATCAGTATGCTGAACCCGATAGAGTTCATTATTAATGGATAAATAAAATTTTTCATTTTGGCGATCATCAATCTTTTGAATTTTCATTATTTTTCTTTGCAAAATAATAAACTATGAGAAAGTAAATCATAAAATGCAACATAAAAAGATAGCTGTTACATTTTTAGTTATACCCTACCCAATCAGCAGAAATACAGCCCAGTCCTTTTATATGCGAGATTTCTTGATTTTTCTGGAGATAGTACTTCATTATTATACCATTCACAACCAGCCCTTTGACATTTAGATATTTCTGGAGCAAAATTATTAATATTTTCATTAAATTTTCCATGCAGGTCATTTACATTCCAAAGATTCCAAAGTTTTTCATGTAAGATATAGAATAGCTAAAACATACGTTTAAAGGGGTCCATTCCATTTCGCGATTTAATTATATAACAGTTACAAAATTTGACGGAACCAATTCTTTTTCTATTTTTAATGCTTCATTTATCATTGATCAATAAATTGTTAAAACCAATTATCATGCAAAACGAAGTGACACCTCTGAAAGAATCGTAGTTGAACCATTGTCATACTTAATCTATTCAATTATGCATTCATCATAAAAAAAACAATATTTAATCTACCAATTCAAGCCATTCGGTTTGTTTTGTTGGTTTTATAGAATGACTTCATTTTGCAGTAAATAAAGGGGAATAAACTCATTATACTATGAATTTCATGATCAATAGACAGATATATAGGGTGTCATAAGTAATTGTACATACTTCTACTTGGTATGGTATGGTATGGTATAATATACAGAGGGAGTTCTGAATTTTGACTGATATTTCTTTAGATCTAATTTTTTTAACGGTAATTCCGATTTGTCTTATATTTTGATAAAACGTTACACTACTATCACCTAATTAGCTGATTTATTCATACTAGAAAAAAAGCAGGGCCGATCGTTTTGTTCATATGAAAAATCTAACCCTGTATATGGTTTTTCAAAACTCTGATAAGGATCTTACAAAGTAGATACACAAATGTACAACAAAAATGACGTATTTTTCCCACATGATTGCTCAATTTTTAACAAAAAAATCAATATCTTCTCTATGTTTTTTGTGGTGTATTCAATATTCTTTTTGTTATTTGTTGCGAAATAGAACCACAATATTTTTTTTATTTTTATTTCAACGTTTCGGTAGCGTTCCAGCTACCGTCATCAAGATTAATTTATAAATTCTGATTACCATATGACACAACGAACAAATTTGACAACTGGACAATCAATAATATTTTGAAGTTTAAGACCAGACAGGCACAGACTATTTTAGCTATAAGAAATGTTTTCCATTGTAGTAGTGGCCGTCACAGATGCGGGTTATTATTTTGCAGCCACATACGCTGGAATAGTATATTGTACAACAAGTGAGAAAAGTACTTTCCCACATGTTGCACACTATACTTTTTCTACAACTGCACAAATTTAAAGAATACAAGTAAAGTGGCTAGTAAAACAAAAATAACACAAAGTATCCCATCTCTAAAATGTTGAATAATTTCATTCAAAATTATAAATGATGGTGAAATTTGTACAATACTACCTTTTCGAATTTAAAAACTTCCAATATAATCTGACAGTTTTGTGACAACTAAGTAGGTATTTGAAGGTGACAGTAGCATACTAAGTTTTTGTCGATTTTATTTCATTCTCCGTATAAATGTATATGTGGCGTGGGTAAAGTACCGTGGGAGAAAATCTTTCCCCAGCTTAGGCAAAGTGACACTTTGTAGTTTCGTAAATTGTGGGAAAAGAACTATTTTCCATAGCAGTCGTAGAAAAAAGCATATAGCAATATTTTCAAAAGTTCAAACATTGGAAAGAGACTGACAAGAAAGCAACAAAATTTGCCTGAACCACAGCCATTTTATAAAGTTCCAGACCCTCATTTTCCATATTATGTGTTTGTCACTGATGAGGCTTTTGCGTTGAACTAACATTTATTACGACCATATCCCCGAAAATCTCGGAGTTTCTGGAAGAGCTTTTTAACAGACTAGACGTTTTGTAGAATGTGGTTTTGGCACTGCCCTTGTGACACAATATACTATCTCAATTTTTTATTAACGAAAAACGCCGAGAGTTAGTTTTGTTTCAGTGCTGTGCTCTAAGTAATAAGACTAATGAAGTGTTGGAAACAATAAAAGAAAACTGTCTTCATTAAACATATTTCTAATAGTTATTGAAGTATTTTTTGTCCGCCTGCGGTCTGTATCTCCCAGACAAATAATCCTGGAAACGCCATTGGTACTCACGATATTCCTCTCCGATCTGACATATGTTTTTCGCTAAGTTTCCCACAGATTGTATAGGACCATAAAAACATGGGATAGAAGTTTCGTGGTTAATTAACATCGTAGACTGCTAAAATTACTACGAAATCATCTCAAAGCATTCCAAGTGTTACGTTTCAGAAATGGAAGAACAGGATACGAAAATTGAATTCAAAATTTAAACTCAAAAAGTAACAACTGACAGTTTTCTTAATTCAGTAACAATTATTGTAAAGCCGACCATATCTTACTCGAGTTTAATGCCTTTCATTTTTTTAGGAAAACACGTATGCCCCCTTTTTCCTGATCACCCTTTCTATTTGGCTAACGGTTTCTCAAATCAAAATATGTTTGAGATCGTTTTGTTCTAAATATTATTTAAATTGAATATAAACATTTAAATAAATGCAGATGTAAAACATTTATAAATAAAATACCACTTCAACAAATCAATTATTTTATTATCTAAGTTATCCTGAAGAATACAGATAAATCTATTGACTTTGTCGCTTTCTGATCTCACTGTCGAAATCATTTTCAGTAACCCTTTATCTTGTACCTAAATTGGGATTTGGATAAAAATTCAACTACTGATTTTTCTAACAATAACCAATTATTGACACAGTTTCTGTTGGAGCACAGTTAACACGCAGCCGCAACACGCTACAATCGCAAAGAGCTTTGCTTTAAAACGTCGACAACGTTGTCATATCTTAAAATGTATTAGATAGTTTCAGATAAAGAAAAACGAGAGATGGTAACGTTTGAAACTTTTCATTCGATCTAAATAATTATTCACTTATAATTTTAAATTTCGATTAAATATCATTTAAACCGTCTTAGCTATTTCTTGTTCCATATTATTTTATTGCTTGTTACCTATTGATTGCTTTATTGTTTTTATATCAACAGAAACTTGTTTTATTTCGAATTCTTTCTTCTCTCAAAGTTTTCTTTCTTTACACTTATATATCAAAAGCCACATTTCGCCACTACATAATATTATCTTCTAAATCTTCATTTGTCTTGATTTTTCTCAATTACTGAATATGTGAGATAGCTTACTTACATGTAGGGTCGCCACATGCGAGGGTGACAGAGGAGCAAAGGAGTTTACAATTTTGTAATGTCACTAAGTCAAATCATTAAAAAATATATCACTTCAGCCAGTACTACATAATGTATAACTTCATCTGCTTAAGCCAGGTTTGTAGTGAGTGGTAGATCCCTTCGCCTAGACCAATAGCGTAAATTTCCGCCTAAAATTCTGTTGCAAAATCTCCTAGGGAGATTCTATGTATGCGACCATATACTCCTACACCAGAACCTGGGGGATTTTTCAGCGAGTACCAAGAGATATCTACTCGTAGTAGCTCCTCCTAACGGGGGATTGAGTTATCTCTATACGAAATTAGAGCATTGTCAGAGGTCATTCCCAAATGACCTTCAGTGTACACCAGCAATCTGCTACGCTCCGTATTGGTCTGCTTTGTGCTTTAGGAAATATCCGCAATCCTATATATTGTCCATCTAGCCTAGGAAAGATTACCTTGGCTGCTGACGATGTGTAATTGCCAGTCTGTTACCAGATAGGTTTGTTTGGTGCCATCAGCTTTGAAGGTTTGACCAATATTTTCCACAGAATCAACGACATGTCCAAAAAGATAGCCTGGCCTTGTGAATAACTTTCCCAAGTAAGCTCTGCTGTCGCAAGGGTCCGACACGTACCTGAACCTACCTTCAAAAATGTTTAATCTTGGAATGGGGAAAACAGACCAAATCGCCATTAGAGTAAGTGTATAGTGAATGTAGAAGAGTTTGGTGCAGTCTTTGTATCAGAATTCTTAGTTAGACTCTAACAATGATCAGTTGATATTGCTCTGTGCCCATTCCGCTGACAGCTTTGACATAAGCTGCAGCCGCTTCAGCGTGCAATATAATAGTCGCGTCAATGAAGCCTTCTTTGCTTCGGAAGTCCTCAAGAACAGCTCCGATTTTGATGAATTTTTTTTAATTTTGTTTTTTTATATTATTTAAAATCAGAAACCTCTTAGAGCGGGGACGGAACTATTTATATTGTTTAAACAATATCAACGATATTTATATAAAAAATTTAGTTTGGTCTCTATTTTTTTGTAAAAAAGTCTCCATCTTATTGTAACAAATAGTTGTTACAAAAAAGTTTTTAACAATAATTTAATATTAAAACAAAAAAAAATAATAAATAATAAAATCAGAGGTTTTAACTCCAAAGATATGAAAATGACCACGAAAGATACTGTTAAATCTTAATTGATCATGAGCAGTAAAATCAAAGTTAATAATACTGCAATCGCTATAGATCAAAATTTAATTTTCCAACGTTTATGCTTTTTAAGAAAAAGTAATGATGAACTTCGCAAATATTTTGACTACGAGCTGGCTCCCTATCCTCTTTCACTGTTTGATAACGCTGGAATGAGGAAAACGACCAAATCAACATTATATGATGCCTTTGTACAATGCCAAACGGATGTTAGTGATGTTACTAAATTTTTCTATGTTATTGATGATGGTATGCTACTTCATAGATTAAAATGGGAAGAAAATAAAAAATTTGCAGATATTTTGTCAACAGTATATTAGATATTTTCGTAATAATTATGGCACTGATGTTAAAGTTGTATTTGATGGATATAATATAGTAATGATGGAACTGAAGTGTCTGAGAGAAATCGTAGATATATCGGCAATACTTCCATTGATTATTTATTTGAAGAAGACATGCCTTTAAACACAACGAAAGAGAAACTTTTAGGTAATAGCAAAAATAAAAAAAGGTTTATTAATCTACTCTGCAAAAAACTAGGCGAAAATAATATTGAGTCGAGTCAAGCCGAAAGTGATGCTGATCGATTAATTGTGCAATCTGCTATAGATTGTTCCTCTCTTCAAGTAGTTGTTGTAGCTGAAGATATTGATGTTTTATTGATGGCTTCAACACCTGATGATGAAGGAATGTTTTTTTTTAAACCACTAAAAAATAATATCTTGCAACGAGTTTACTCAACAAAAACAATATTAGAGAAATATCCAAATATTAAAAAAACCCATCTGTTTTTTATTCATGCATTCACTGGATGTGCTACCACATCCGCTTTCCATAACAAAGGAAAAAATGGTTTTATTAAAGATTTTGATGATAATCAAAAATTACATGCAGCAGCTGAAAATTTTATGGTTGAAGAGCAAAATGAAGAAGTGCTTTTTAATGATGGTATTGATTGTATTCTAGCAATGTATGGTGTTGAAACTGCCAAATGCTTGAATGAACTGCGATATAAACGTTTCATAGCATTAACTTCAAAAAATAAAAGCGTACAACTTCCTTACCTCCGACAGAAGATGCAGCAAAACAACATATTAAAAGAGTCTACTTACAAGTTCAGCAATGGAAAAATAATTCATCGATACCACCTGAAGAATGGGGTTGGCGAAAAGAGAATTATTTAAAACCAATCAAAATGACACAACCAGCAGCACCTGACAACGTTTTAAAATTGATATTTTGCTCTTGCAAAACAGGATGCGGTTCAGCGTGTGGTTGCAGAAAAAGTGGTCTTCATTGCTCCCCAGCCTGCATAGTTTGTAACCGTAACAGTAACCACCCACCACTTGAAGAAGACGAAGAAGTCTCCGAAACGCGAAATGAGAATGAAAATTAAATGTACTTTTTTTGTATATAAAATAATGAATTTTCTATGGTCAATAAAAAATGTATATTTTGGTCCTCAAATTAATTCCATGTCATTACTACACAGAACAAAGTTATAGATAATTGTTTATAACATTCATTAATATATTGACAAGTTTTTATTGGATATTGTATAGTAGAATTTTTTTTGTGCATAAATATCACAGATATTGTTTAAACAAGATAAATAGTTCCGTCCCAACTCCAAGAGGTTTCTGATTTTAAAGAATATATAAAAACAAAATAAAAAAAAACATCAAAATCGGAGCTGTTCTTGAGGACTTCCAAAGATTGCCTGCAAAAGACTTGTAGGGAATTTCCCTGTATTTTTTCAAATAAGGTACCATTATTCACGTTCCTGGAATCTAGTTCTATATATAGTTTTTTAGTCCTAGGGGCCTGGCCTGAGCTTGAGGCACTGCCCTGTATAGCCCTCCAGTAGCTACGCCACTGACTATAAAGTATTAAACTATAAGGGGGGGCTTCATGCAAATATGTTATACGTTTCGAAGGGACCAGATTTCTTAATACTCGTGTGACGAGTAGAATTATGTTTTTTTTTTCGGTGCCCCTGTGATCCCTTTAATAAAGTGTAACTTTTCTATATTCTTAAGCGAATATTAAAGTTTTTGAAATTGAAGATTTTCATTAGGACGACTTGGCAACACTGATCGCCGTCGATCTAACGCTTTCGACGCGAACAGCCTACGATCGTCGCTTTATCAAAATAATTCGCGGCGGTCTGCGTTGCAGCTTGCAGTGCATTGCACGTCAACAAATAATTGACGATCAACAAATAATCGCCAAGTTTTTGTCATCAACTCGTCGCTACGGTAACTTGATATCCCTGCGGTGTATAACAAGTGAGAAGATCAAGTACTTCACAAAGAGCTCGTGAATATCTTTGTTTTGTATCGTTAAACGCGTTTAATATCAAGTTAACAGTACATTAGATTCGTGTTGAGGAAGGAAGTGTTTAGTGAACTGGAAAATATTGGTTTTTAATTAATGGTGAGTGTGTGATTTTATTTAATAACACCGATAACGGTTTATTTATTACGTTTTGATCATATTTTAATGGAAATTTAATTATTAATAATTATTATGATGAATATTAATAAAAATCTCAACAAAAATATTATTTAAAACTTAGATTCTAATGTTCTTATTGTCGTATTTATTAAAAAATTTGAAACCAAAAATTCAATTACCAAAAAAAACAAGATTATTTAATTAAAAAATTTAAACCCTGCTTGAAAACGTAGTTTCATTAATAATTAGGTAAAATTTCCGAAGCTTTTGACAGTTTTTATGTAAAACCAAAAATTTTGCATCTGACAACTTTTCAGTTTGTTTATTTTATTTGCTATATTAAAAATCGATTAACACTGATGTGTGCGATCGCCCTTTGTTACCAAATTCAGATGAAGATAAATATGGAAATGGGGCTGTTTTATTTGTGCGACGTTTTCCTGTAACCAGGCAAATTTTACTAGGAACTAGGGCAGGTGCAAATCGACAATAAGGGTTAGCGTGTGTATTTTTCAAAGGGACTCTCGAAGTAGGATTTCCTTTGTTTATATTTATTGGGGCATTGAAAATATGGTGGTGATAGGGTTGAGTCATGCAAATGTCCACTATCGTTTAGGGTGGGAATATCTGTCTCTCGCTTTGAACGTATACCACGTCCCTAACAGTTACCTAATACATATATATTCCTGTTAACTGAAAACAAGGTTTAAAGTAAGGACAATTTATCCCTTAGATTCGAAATATATATCATGTTTGAATAGTAAATAGGTACATGAATGAACACAAAAAGCTTAATAAACTGATAATTTTTGACGTTTTTCGAAACCAATAGATATTTTCAATTTCAGTAATAATTCATATACGTTCTAGCCAATCAAAACATTATTAGAGTGGTAATAATCTACTTACATATTCCAAAGATTTTTTTTGACGTTTATATCTATTAAAACTGTATTTTTAGTCACGGTTTCAGAAGTAGCCAATTAGAAATCAATTACACTGAATATTACTCTTATGTATTAAAAATCTCATATGAGGCGGGATCTTTTCGGCGAAACGCTAGCTATCGAAAATTTCCATGTAGGTCCGTAACTATAGTAACGAGTGTTACAATTGCGCATTTGTCATTGTGACATATGCCAAATATTAAAATTCGTTCAAATGTCGCGATTTGGACAAGATTCTTTAAGTTCTATATTCAAGAAAAAGTGACCAAAAGTAAATCCAAAAATACAATACTTTTATTTCTTCTACTCGAGAAATATGCTACCGAATTACACTCGTGCATTAAAATAAACCCTATAATTTTTTATTCAAGCATGTTGTCAGTAAAAACTGCATTCGGCTATTGTCATATTTTGTTAAAAGAGCCCTTCTTCTTCGGAGTCGGGCGCATTCGCCAAAATATGAAAATAAACTCATGCAGTTATTAGACAACATGCTTTCATAAAAAATTATCGGTAATTTTGATGCACTTGTGTAATTACTTCCGATAAGAACCCCATGGGTAATTATCCTCAATTATCATTTCATTCTTAGCGTTTCCAAGGTAATTTAAAAATATTTCCTGTGAATAAGTAAACTTGTCAATTTGACAATAATAAAAAATGTGTCGGTTTCAAGATTTGGATACAAAATTATCTTACCGATAATTTTTTACTGAATATAGTAACCAAGTACAAAGTAAAAAATTATCTTATCGAATATTACATATACCTCGAACATTGATGAGATTTAATAATCTCGCCATAACTCTCCTCAAGCATGCTGCTTTGAGGTAAAAACCCGACGCCGAAGGCGGAGGGTTATTACCAAGCAGGACGCTTTCGTAATCTATGACAAAATTATTGCAAATTATCAATGTTCTTGGTATATTTCAGCTGAAAATCACCTTGACTCCAGTGTGGATACTCCTAGTGTTCTGACTACAACCTATTCAGCCAATCCGTTCCCAGTATTAGCTCATACAGGTTCTTTGCTGGTTGGTTGAAGAAGTCTTCTGGAGTCATTTGGGTTCTACCATACAGCTTCTGCCTTCTGTGGTCCAGCGACTGACAGTTGCATAGTATATGCAGAGCTGTTTCGGTATCCTCTTTGCATCTTCTGCATAAAAGGTCTCCGCTATACAGCCCTATTTTGTTTAGGTGCTCCTTTGTGTGAAAGTGTCCCGTAAGTAGCCCCGTTATGGTGCGTAGTTTGTTCCTGCTCACTTAGAGCAGTTCTTTCGCTACTTTTTCTGATGGTTCTTTTATGATTTTCTTCCCATGTATTTGCCTGGGCGTATTCTTCCAGTGTTTATTGTGTTGTTCTTTCACCCACCCTTTTAACCATGACCTCTTCAAGCATCTGGGGATGCCCACAGCAGGTTCGGGTCCGTTCATCAGAGTTGACGATCCTACTCTTGCGAGTTCGTCAGCTTTTTCGTTGCCTGCGATTCCTTTGTGACCTGGGACCCACTCCAGTGTTACACTGTTCCAAGTCGCCAGTCTTCTTCGCCGCATTCCCATACTAGCCGAGATGTCACCCTATAGCTCTGAAGTGCTTTAAGGGCAGCTTGACTGTCACTGTAGATCCTGATCTTCCTGTTGTTGTAGGCTCTCATATTATTTGCCCTTGCACATCAAGAATTGCATATACCTCTGCTTGAAATACCGAGGCGTATTTTCCTAGCGAGACGATTCCTTTATATTTGCTCGTCTTGCTGTATATGCCCGCTCCGGTGCCGAGCTCATTTTTTGATCCGTCTGTATACCAGATCGGTTCATTCTACTAAGTGGTGGTGCGTTCTCTTCCTCAAGCTCCTTCCGATCTTTGATGACAATCTCGAAGTTTTTGCGAAAGATATATCTGGTGGTCATGTGGTCTGTTGGCAATTTGAAAATGTCATTATCCACATGCCTTATCTCTGTGTGTCCTCTCCCATGTGCCACGTCATGGTCTGATGCTTTTTCAAGTCGGGTTAGTGCTGCCCTTGCTTCGCACATTATGACACAATGTAGCGAAGGAAGGTCTAGCATTGTCTCCAGCGCCGCTGTAGGAGTAGTGTCATCATTGCCCCTGTAATGCCAAAGGATGCAAGTCTTTGAACCTTGCTTAGTTTTAGCATAGCAGAGGATTGTCTGATCTTTGGCCACCATACTAGAGATACATATGTGATCCTGGGAATGACAACCATTTTGTACAGCCAGTGTACCATGCTGGGTCTAAGTCCCCATTTAGTACCGTAAGTGCGTCTGG
This sequence comes from Galerucella pusilla, assembly GCA_910591695.1. NCBI lineage: Eukaryota > Metazoa > Arthropoda > Insecta > Coleoptera > Chrysomelidae > Galerucella > Galerucella pusilla. Next base: position 75,385 of record CAJUYI010000678.1, on the reverse strand, counting down.
CAACCATGAAGGTGACCTCTGCTTTCTTGATCACGTGCTGAAGGTGTCGGTTCCAAGTTAAGCCTGGGTCTAGGACAACCCCAAGATATTTTATTTCATCCGACAATCATATTGGTTCACCTTGAAGCGTCAAAGGGCCAATTCCTTCCCTTTTCCTTCTTCTGGTGAACGCAATTATCTGTGTTTTTGAAGGACTAATGCGTAGCCCTTCTTTTACAGTCCAGCCTGTTACTACATTTAAAGCCATCTGGAGTCTGTCTCTGGTTGTAGGTACTTTTGTATTTACCTTGGGATAGAATTAGGTACCAGGTCGTCTGCATATCCTATGGTGTTGAATCCTTCTCTGTAGGGTTCTGAGGAGCCCCTCCATGACCAGGTTCCACAGCAGCGGGGATAGTACTCCCCCCTGCTGACAACCCCTGGTTGCACGTACGGCCATTGTCTCCCCCATCAGAGTTGTTTCTATGAGCCTACTTCTGAGCACGCAGTCTATCCACCTGCAGCTCGTGGCATCGATCCCAAAATTCCTCGTCGCCTTAGCTATGTGTACCTTTGTATCTATTATATTTTTTCATAGGTAGATAGAAAAAAATGGCTATCCGCTAACTGATGTTCGATTCAAAGTTTTTTTTTAATAAAAATTAGTGGCGCTCTTTGTGTCTAGTTGTTATTTCAGCTAGGCAATAACCTTCGCAAGTCTATCTTAATTTTTTTATTCATGAATGCCCAACGCATAGAGTTAATTATGTTTCAAGAATGATACTGAAACGTTTAAATAAAAATACAATAAACATTGTGGTGTGATTTTCTAATAAACTGACGAAAAACTTACTGGGCCTTAATTACCGGTGAATCGGTACGCCTCAAAGTTCGGAGATAGTTTTGAAGTTAAAATATACAAAAAGTTGATGATATCTTGAAAAAACTTATATTTTATTCTATCTAATTTGACATTATTTTCTTTAAAATCACAATGAAAAATATTGACAACTACTTTAAAAGATAAAAATACAAAATGGCACAAAAATATATATGGTAAACACCGACATTTCTCAACACCTGGTGTAAACCTCAACGACACAATTTTTCGGTTTCTTCATTACTTTTTAACAATTAATTCTGTTTTATACCATTTTGACCTAAAAATTTTTAATTAAATCTAAATTAAGTTTTTGAATAAACTTGAAATCAGAATAAAGCCGCTAACAAAAAAGCTATTTTTAATGTAACGAAGGAGCTCTGAATTTTTTATCGGCAGCTACTTGCTGAAGTCGGCTTATCATAAGAATAAAAAAGCACCCAATTTTTTTGTCAACCATTTCATTTTAAGCGTATTAAAAAATATTAAATTATTTCTGCTCTTGAATATCGTTTTTTACTTTTCGTCTCAGACCTTCTATAAAAACGTTTTTTTGCTCAAATATAGCAGGACGGGTATCAGAATATCAGGTATAAGGTCTTAAAATAATGAGTATTGAGTGACAGCAAGACGTTATAACCACGACATAGATAAGTAAGTACGATCAAGAGAGTGATTTGTAGCGGCGAAATGTTGATATATGCGATTTTGAATGCAAACGCAAAGCAGATAGTCACTTGTTCGAATCACACTGACGTTAAAATCTCGCATATACATTCAGCTAAAGTTAACTCACGAAAGACTTGTCCATCGATAAGTACGTCGAAATCAATCTCGATTGGTTCTATCTTGTAGATATACCAACCATACCAACCCCGTTTAACAAGGCATATTGCCAGGGAAGTAGTTGTTGCTTCTTTGTTTACTTCTTTGTTTGTTATAATTGTCAGCATAGGAGGATAGGCATAGTATATAGATATATAGTGAAAGTATATTGTGAACACTACATTGACCAAGCAAGTACTCTCCATTCACGTCCCTAATCAAATTGATGGTTACTTACTTTAGTAATGGATACCTCTTTCACAACATTCACAGTAATTGAGTAACTGAATTTATAAAGTTAGACTGTTCCATTGTAGAAATGTGAAAAGAATTTTATATCTAGAATCAATTTTTGTAATTTTACTGAGTCACACGCCTTGTTATAGAACACCTGTTGATGATATCAAACAAAAATCATACCATAAATATTACTTACACGAAAAATGACAAGTATTAACCTACCATTTGAAAGGAATGTCACGTTGTGAATACCGTACACTGTAGTTCTAAATTTGAGCACATCAATGTTCTTTCGAGTAGAAATTTTCAGTTTAATATGACCTATTTCGTTTTGTTTGTTCATTTCTTGTTGACGCTTGTTACGATTCTATCATATCAGAGAAATAAACAATACATACAGCTCGTTGTATTTGAATATTTTAATAATAGTACCATATTTTAAACTCACGGAATTTAACCATCAACATATTATAATGCTAACGGTCGTTCACCTGAAACAAAAATCCAAACACGATGTTTTCTATTACCGATCCGATGATAGGCACTTATAATAAAAACATGTATTTTGTAACAAGAATTAATTTTTGTAGAATTTGAGCTCAGTTCAATTTTTTTCTATAGGCGTAGTTTACGACAATCATAACAGTACTTTTAAAATTTTTTTCCAACCCATCTACATGGTTCACGCTTTTTGATGCTGTCAATTATAATCTATAAAATATCTTACGGTATTTTCTACCGTATCTTTATTATCAATGGTAACGAATAAATGGTTTTTACTGCTTTAATTTTTTTTAGAATGACATTAAACAATTATTCTCATACGCAGAACCAATATTATAAAGTTTTATACAGAAATTACTTTATATCTACCTTACGAAATAATCATTAATTCAGCTATTTGAATTTTATTTCGGTGGCATGAAACGATGGTCACGATTTTTCATGAGATGATTCCAAGATTATCGCTGTATAGGTAGATTGAATCAATTATCTAGATTATGTAACAAGAACTCGAAGTTCCATCTTGTTTTGTGCGAAATATTAATGTGTACTTAAATTAAATCAGTTGATGTTGATGGCTACGCAACAACAATTAGAAATATATTATGTATAACAACATTTTGTTGTACCTGGGTACAGAGCTGCGACGACTACAGAATGCGAATACAATTTATAATTAATAAGTTTTCAAGAGTTACAAACTTACCTCAGCATAATAATTAGCCTGACTAATTAAATCTATCTAACGCAATATAAAATTATCATTAAAACCGACTAATTAGACTCATTTTACAAAAGAAATATTTGTTGATTTCTTATATATATTATTACTTCTCAATAGAAACAAAATACAATATAATTGGCGTTGGAGATACGTGTCTATGGCAACACTAAAATGAATGAACTAAGCACGAACAATAATGAAATGATAATAGAAAAAATATAGTTAAAAGTACAAAGGTAGAAGTCTTATTCAAAATATTAGCCTCCATGAGAACTATGGTTTCAAAATTTCTGAGCTGTGACTCCAACCTGGGGCCGTATTTTCGACTATTGGACTTTTGATTCGTGTGCGCACTTCGAGAGATTCGTAGGTTTTGACTTCTGAACATTGATGCGTATACGTTTTCAAAACGAGTGTTTACAGCGAGCGCTTTGTATCGTTCGTTTTATAGTTTTGTTGACGTGTATTGATAATAATATATTTGTTGTCAACTTCGAAGACAAGTATTATTTGATTTTCAAAAATATTAAAAAAAGTGTAAGGCGAAGTTGTACGGTAAATGTTGACTGATGCAATGGAAAATGCTCCAGTTTGGAGTATATTCTAAAGATATTGTACAGTATGCGAAAAAGTTTAATCGCTTATACGATTTACACAAGTAAGATAAGGATAATATGAGAAAAACTACTTGAAAGAGAGAGAAGAATAATTGTGGGCAGTTGGCGATGGGCGTATTTAGTTCCAGAGGCTGGAAGAATGTTCATCGCCCCCTATTTTAACTGCCCACAATCATTCTTCTCTCTCTTTCAAGTAGTTTTTCTCATATTATCCTTGTCGCACTTGTGAAAATCGTATAAGCGATTAAACTTTTTCAATTTGTTGATGTTTTTGCGGTTCTTTGCAAGTATTAAACTTATTTCGGTTCATTTCCTTTCGGCTTATTTGAATGTAAAGTTATTTGAAAATTTACCAGATTGAAGATCCGAGTTTTGCTCAGATAATCGATAGATAAGGTAATTTTTCTGGCACTCGGTCATTTGACTTTTTTCATCTCGGTGAGACATCATACATAAAATTGAGTTTTCCTCAATTTCCTGTAAATCACAAATATGTGGATAATCTTTCACTCTGCCAGTTGTCAGTTTTTGAATTAAAGTTCACAAAACGTTAATTTACGAACCGATTTTTGTAATTAGTGAGATGTTGCAGTGATGCCGGATGTTATGATCGCACATTTTCAAGCGTATGCGTTCCAAGAAACGAATGGTCGTCAAGAATACCACTTCAAAAAAATACTCGCACATGAAATATTCGTTTTGACGCGTATACGTCAAAAAACAAACTTTTCGAGAATACGGCCCCTGCGCGTTATTTGTGGGAGAGTAATCATAGAATTGTAATCATGACTACTTCTTATAATCATTACTACTTTTTTATATAGAGTAAGATCGCAAAGCGATCTGACATAAATTATTTTCAGATATATGAAACCTTAGGTTTTCAGTAACGTCTCATGTGCTTTGAATACCTGCATGCTTGTGGAGCTCGCCTTGTGACAGCTGGGCAGGTACCAGGTGAGAAAGGTGACTAAAAATAAGACTTAACTTAAATTTGTATGGCTGGTTTTTATATATATTTTGTATTTTTCTGAAGTAGTAGTCATTAAAAAAGCTACAATTTGGTACTTTGTTATTTTTTTTGTATCTCCCGTATTTTATGAGATATTTCAAAGAAAGTGTGAAAAATACGAAATTGCGAAAAATTGTTTTCTCATTAAACTAATTAGTCAAACTTCTTGGATGTATTGATAATACATGTATAAAGAGAATTACAGAAGGGTGGATATCAATTTTAATTAGTTAGGGGGTTGTTTTTACCAATTTTTTCGTAGAAAACAGTAGGTACCGACCATGCTAGAGTCTTTTTTTAAAGGTCTAAATAAATACTTTAAAAAAATTCCCGTTATTTGACTTGTTTTCTTTGAAATTATGCATCTGCATGACGAAAAAAAACTAACCTTTAACATGCCGTAGGTATCTCTGTTCTATGAAAGCACCCTGGTGTCACGCACACTTTTCTTTCTTTGAAAACTCATTATAATGACTTTTATCCCATGATAATTACTTTTTTCTCATTATAATGACTTTTATCTCATTATAATGACCTATTCATTCATTCATTCATTCAAACGTTTGGGTTGTGCTCAACAGCCCGGGCACTTGACCCAATGTTATCTACTTCCACTCCAAAAGTTTCGTGTCCTCTATATAGGCCACTAGCTTATTTGGGGGGATTTTAAGTAGTTCTGATGGTTGTATAGTTTCCTTTCCAAAATGCTTCTGTCTGAGTCCTTCTAAGTTCTTACATGAGCAGAATATATGAATAGGTGTTTCATCCCTTAGTTCGCACTTCCTACAGAAAGGTTCACTGACTATTCCCATTCTGTACAAATGTTTCCTTAGAGTGCAATGTCCAGTAACCAGGTCGGTTACTGTCTTCAAGTGTCTCTTGCTCAGTTTCAATAAACTGGTTGAGAGTTCTTTGTTTACCTTTTTCAGTAGACTTTTTGTGTGAAGATGACCTTCTGTCAACCTCCATTTAATTTGGTGTTCTTTGTCTAGCCAGTTCCGGATTTCCCCTCTTATGTAATCCTTTGTGATTCCACAGAACGGTTCCGGACCTATAAAGTCTCCTTTAGAGCCTTGTTTAGCTAGCTGGTCCGCCAATTCATTACCAGCAGTCCCTTCATGTCCCGGCACCCATACTAGAGACACTGTGTTGTCTCTTGCCAGCTTATTAAGGGACTCTTTGCAGTTTTTAACCAGTCTAGATTTCGTGGTAGGATTGCTGATAGCCTTCAGCAATGCCTGGCTATCAGTGAATATTTTTATTCTTTGTCCGGTATAACCCCTCTTGATATTTTCATCAATACAGGCTATAGCAGCAAATGTTTCTGCCTGGAATACAGACGTGTATCTACCAAGGCTGAAGAACATTTTCTTCCTAGGTCCATTTATACCAGCCCCAGTGCCATGGTTAGTTTTAGATCCATCAGTGAACCAGCTGATATCCCCGGGATTTCCCGAGTGCATCACCTGTTGCCTAGATGGAATGATAATATTCACTCGCTCAGTGAATATATTCTCTGGTATCATACTATCCAGACCCATCTGAAAGTTTGGTTCGTCTAGTATTGTCCCAGTTATATCGGTATGTCCCCCACGTACATTGTTCGGGGTCCACATGCCTCCCGATTTCAGTCTAAGAATCGCCATCATCGCCTCTGCCCTAACAAAAAGTTCCAGAGGAGGGAGGCCTATAAGGGCTTCCATTGATGACGTGCCCGTGCTGTTCATTGCCCCGGTAATACCGAGGAGAGCTTGTCTTTGGATTGTAGCCAATTTGTTCTCTACTGAGGACACTTCTGTCCTTCTCCACCAGACTACCGTTCCATAGGTGACCATAGGCCTAATCACTGTTGTGTAAAGCCAGTGTACCACCTCAGGTCTTATTCCCCAGGTTTTTCCCATAACTCTTCTGCATTGCCAAAATAGTCTGGTTGCCCTGGTAGTAGTTCTTTCCAGGTGTGCCCTCCAATTCAATTTAGAGTCGAGGGTCACTCCCAGGTATTTCACCTCTTTGGATATTTCGAGTGCTTCTCCGAACAGTTGTACCCTGCCCTCTGGAAGAGCCCTTCTATTCGTAAAAGCAACTAGTTTGGTTTTTTTTGGATTGACTGTTAGGTCCTCTTTAAGGCACCAGTCTTCCACAATTCGCAGTGCTTCTTGTAAGACATTTGCGACCGTTTCTGGGAATTTTCCCTGGGTGACAATCACAAGGTCATCCGCGAAGCCCTGCGTCCATATGCCTTGATCATTTAGTGTGCAGATCAAGTCATCCACAATTAAATTCCACAGTAGTGGTGAAAGTACTCCACCTTGAGGACACCCTTTAGTTGTCCTGACGGTGTACGTTGTATCATGCATATGTGCCGATATTCTCCTATGTTCAAGCATGGATCTTATCCATCTGCATGTGGTGTTGTTTGTCCCTCTCTTTTCGAGGGATTTGTTTATTGATGACATCGAAGTGTTATCAAAAGCACCTTCGATGTCTAAAAATGCTGCTAGGGCAAATTCTTTTTGGTTCAGGCTCCTTTCAAGTCTCGAGACCAAATTATGCAGAGCAGCTTCTCCTGATTTCCCTGCCTGATAAGCCCATTGCAGTGTGTGTAGAGGGATGCTCTTAAGCACTCCTTCTTGCAGATGCATCTGACCTATGTATTCTTGACTTATATTTTCTTAGATGATGTTTTGGGATTATCATTTTTGTTCTATTGGGTCTTAGTTATAAACAAATTACGGCTGTCTTGAATTTATATCACAAACAGAGTATAAGTTTATCAACAGTGAAGAGAATATTGAAGATTCTTGGACTCTATAGAAAAAACATTTTACTCCCTTGCCAGAAGTTTTGGATTTCATAACAGAACAAGTTGAGAAGAACGTCAATTACATGGCTATAGATGGATGCATTTGAAATGCATCCAGCAAGGTTTTGTAATTACAAACAGAAATGTGAGTTTTATATTGAAAGAATTGGACCCTATTGGACTTAGTCTCAGAAGTAGGAAACGACTCAGAAGAAGAAAGTATTCTACACCAGGACCAAATTTCCTGTGGCATTTAGATTCTTATGACAAACTAAAACCATATGGGATTGCAATCAATGGTGCAATTGGAATATTCCTTCTTTGCAAGAACTCCTTCATATCATTGAAAAGATTCATGTCATAGATTCGAAAATACCTTTGTTATAGGTACCTAACATAGAAAATATAAATGTTATAATGAGAAAAAAGTCATTATAATGAGATAAAAGTCATTATAATATAACGTTCGCATAGGTCGTAGAAGAATTATAAAAAACAGTTTTATTTGTTTTTTCAAAAGCTAAGACTTTGCTTTGCACAGTTTTTTTTTTGATAAAATGTATTTTTATTTGCAAAAATCCTTTTGAAAACATCGATTTTTTCGTCGAAATCTGTTTTTCAACGAGGAAATAACTCGAAAAATATTAGTTTTACGATAAAAATCTTTTTCTTCAAATTAGTTTGTTTCCTTTGGTTGAAATGTAAAAAAGATTCCACCCTCCGAGATGGGGTGGCAACCAACCCCAAGGTTTTAACGTACAGCGGCATGATTTAGAAAATTATCCTTGGGCTATTCCCTACCTTCAGGTGAATCCATGCTGGACAGATGAATTGCGAGCCAAAATGCTTCATTTCCTCTACTAATATATAGATATTTCGTTTATAAACCTATGCTACTAACTTTTTCAAAATCATTTCATATTTTTAATATTCCCCTCACCTCTTCTATTCAATAAATAGAAGAAATACTTTTAATGTTGCGCTGCGCCGATAATATCAAAAATACACATTAACCCAATCCTGTAAAATAATTCACCCTGTAATGGTTTTATAAATACGTGTCTTATCGGCTACAATATTGTCACGAAGGTTGACATTATTTGAATTGGTTGTTTAAGAAGTCAAACGCTATTTCCGTTTTAAAATAACAGGCTATTAATGATTAAGTTGATTGTTTATATATTGTGATAATATATGGTAGTTTGGTTTTATTAAATAAACAAAGAATATGATAGTCCAGTAACTGAACGACATAAAATACCCAAACTTCAGCATACTATCAGTCTCCATTTTTTTAATGGCTTTATTTGTAGATCTTGATGGGTGGCTTCAAAATCTGGAGACTTCGTCAACCTGAGCCCTTCGATGGGCGTGAAAAAAGGTCCTAAAGGTTCCAAAAATCAGTTTTGCGCCAATATCAGGCCAAATATAGTGTTTAGAAAATTTTTCAGAAAAAAATTATGGTCAGTTATTCATTATCTACAAAAATGGTCGTCATGGTTTTTTTTGCAGCATTAATATTTTCTGATAATACGGGGGTTGAAAGATCTACAATTTTGAGAAAGAAATTATACCAGTTTCTGAAATCAAGTGTATCAAATCAAGTATAAAAACCCATTATTGTTTATGCCACCAACTTGGTAATACAAAAAACGAACAACAAAATAAGTTGTTCCAAACTGTTAATAATTAAATTTCACAAAAACTTACCTTTTGCTCCAAAACAAAAAAAAAGGTAGAACGTGTCGCGGGACACACGGTAGGAACTTTAGTTCCTTTTAAGCAAAAATTATGTAATACATCTGACGTTATAGATAAACGATTTGCATATTCTTTGGTGGTTGAGTAGTAAGCATACCAGACTCTCACGCAGTAGACCCGGGTTAAATTCCCCCTGAGGAAGTTTTTTTTATTGTTAATTTTATTTTTAAATAATTTTTAAAAAATGAAACCGTAGCATTATACAAATTGGACATTCAAGAACTGTACGTTTACCACAAAATTAGTGCAAACATAAAATTGAATTGTAAAATGTTTAATTTGAAGTTATATTACAGTTTATAGAAATTTTTATTTTCTAGATTTTTTCTTAAGTGGGTCGTAGAAAAAATATGCTGCTCGACTCGTGTGGATTGTCCATATCGCACTTGAACGATTGAGCACTCCGCCTACGAAGTCGTGCTCAAACTTAGTCCTCGTGCGATATGGTTATCATATCCATACTATTTGCACAAACTACAATTTCTTTAAAAATATGCCCTTATACATTTAAAAACAACCTGCCAAATGTCAAATCAATTTATCCATCCATTTTAAAGTTATCGAATTAAAACATTCAAGTTTTCAAAATTTCAACACCCTGTATTTCGAAAAGTAAATGTACTAGACCCCTTAATCGCGCAAAAAAAATTATGGAAATAATAGTAAAAATTTATCCCAACAAATTCAAGTAGATCACCAGCACTGCGAATACCAGCTTTGCATAGAATTTCAATATAGCATCGGTGGTTCAGTGGTAGAATGCTCGCATTGCACGCGGGCGGCCCGGGTTCGAATCCGGGCAGGAGCATATTTATTATTATGAATCGCTGCTTCGTAAACGAGAGAGAGACTAAGGAGGCACAAGCACGCAAAAGCAAGGCACATAACGAAGCGATGTAACATAACGCAGCGTAACGTAACGCGTAACGGTCAGATCTTTTGCGTCGCGACCCCTGGTCGCTCAAACATAACCTGGCGTAAAGAACTAAAGTTCCAAAATGAAATTAAGTAGTTAATAATAGTAGATTATACACCAAGGTGGTGAAGACTATTATTATTGACCGAGCACTAAGATTATTTCGCGAGTGGCTTTGCCCAGAGCGGAATAAGGTGCGAGGTTTATAAATGTCTTCAACACCATGGTGTATATACTAACAATTTTTTCCACTACTAGCCAAATTTAAAACAAAAATTGAAAATAATTCACAAACGCACCACGAGAAGCGTTTACACCGTCGTCTGACTGACGAGTACACTGTCAGTTTTCGATAACGAACGTACTCGTTGTGCCATCAGTCATTTTTTGTTAATCGCAAATTTTATACTAATGGCATTTTTATACAAATAATTTTATCTTGATAGGTAATTTCAAGCTGCAAATATGTTAAAGACAATCTCCTGCGTATACAAAATTATGTTGCACAAGTTTTTGTTGAACTACTATCCCAGAATTCTCAAAATATTTGAACTTGTTCATTATTGACCTAGGTTAATAATAGAAAATTATTAACCACTAATATAGAAATTCGATTTTTCAGTTGGCTAGAAGAAGCAATAATTGTCAACATCACAGCTAGTAGTGGAAAAAATGAATTTATGTCTCTTCCTTTTGGAAAACGAATTGTTATTATTTTTTCTTTATTGTTTATTCTGTTTTTTCCACTTTTTCAATAAGTTTATTATATTTATCAAGCAAAAATAAATAAAAGGGTTGATCTTCCCAACTAACATTTTAAGTCGTAAAACCGTAAAACTGACTATCCAGTCAACCTTCAAGTCATTTTTACTAGTCGTTGTTACGTTCTAAATACGTCGTTAACACGTAACCACTACCAAAACGGGGAACACATTTGTGGTAACTACAACGTCGTGAAAACGTTGCAGTGACGGACACAAAGACGTAATAATACCGTTTCAACGACGTCATAAATACGTAATAGAGTAGTAATTCTGACAACATATTTTCTATCCTCCTCGGCAATACGTGGAACAAAATTTTATCTTTTCATCTTTTATAGTTTTGATCTAAGCTTCCAAACTATGGTGGCTTGCTCTACATAATCACCATAATATAATATAATATTGGTAAATGTTACAAAGTAAAACATGCTCAATTCAGAGGTCTCTAACATAAACCGGGCATACTTTACTGATAATATGAATACTTTTAGCACTTAATTCATCATTCGCCTCCAAAAAAATCAGTTTTTCTAAGAAAATGTTAAGCGTAGAAATTAATTTCATATCGATAAAATGTATTAAAGGTTTTTCTTACATTCACTTTGGTCATAAAAATGATATATATCAACAATGTTCTGAGCTCAAAAGTAGGCCGAAGTATAATTTCGACAATAATTTTGAATTACACAAGATTGAAAGTAATAATCATTATGGCGTCCAAGAAAATAACGACCCTCAAGTTAAATTCACTTAATGGTTAATTTATTCGGTAATTGTGACTTAGTAGTTCTTTTGAGTACATATCTCTCATATAGGTGAAAAAACCAAAAAATAGTTTTTGAAGTAACGATTTCCAACAAAATACCAATAATCTGACCAAAAAGTCACAAACCTATCAGTAATAAACTGTTGAAACATTTACGTCATAAACACAAGCATAGGCAACTCAACAACTCAACAGTGAATTGGGCTGTGAAGTAAAATTGGAAACGTAATTATAACCACAGCAATTTTACGTATAAGTGGAAATAACATTATTATTACCGCCAAAATTATACTTATGAGTAAAAATAATGTATAAGTGATTCTAAGAGGAATTTTTTCGTGAAAATAACTTTAATTGTTACTGTTACATTATAGTGGTAACACTCTAAGTAAATCTTTCGTATTATTGACTTTATAAATTCACTCTATTGTATCTTCTTACGATAAAGGTATTATTTTCGTAAAAAACACAAAATTATTACCAAGGAGAGGTTATAGTTCCTAAGACTAGAGTATTTATGACTTAAATTGTTAGTTGGGTTATGAACTTAGGCTGTTTTTGCCAGAAATTAATGAAGAAAAAAAAGCAACAGGTCAAAACTTGAAAAATTTTTATTAATCATCTTACAAACTAAATACTCATAATATCACGACACTGAAATTGACTATCCTAGTCTTCAGCACCTGCTGTTGTCGTCGCTGTCGATTTCAACCTCACCTTAACCAATGCTCGTACTTCCTTCTGAACAGTTTGCTAGTTTTGAAAGTACCGAACATTTTCAGGATTTAGCAGACACTTTGCCGTCTTCCTAAGGAAAGCTAGCTTCTGAGGTTTTATTGGAGGCAGTATCCATATTCGCTAAGGAGTTTTTATCTTATTACAAATGTGAATACTTTTCCATGATCCAGTGTAACCCCGTTTACACTGGATGTAGTCTTGATCAGTGGTTATTTTGAAGACTCTCACTCCTTTTATTATCTTGAGAGGCTTTGGATTTGACAACACCGATAACTTTCTTATTCTTTATAGCTACCTAATTCTTTTTCCACACATCTTGCTTTCTTTCTTTTCCAGTTTGTTATGGTATTTTCATTACAAAACAGTAAACTCACGTTATCCATAATAATTTTATCATGTCGTCAAACCTCAACAATTAACACAAACTAAAAACTGACCTCAAATAATATTACTGGTCGAATTCTCTCAGCGATACCCACAGAATTTCCGGCAAAACAACCATTGTCCTGCAATTTGGCTGTTTTTGTAGGATCTCGAATGGATTATGGTTATTTTTGTAGAAACGTGAGAACTTTATTCGCCTGTAACTTGAGACTATGGATGTTGTTGCTGCAATAGAATTAGAGTTGCCGAATAGTTGGAGCGAATTCCACTTTATGAAAAGCAAAGGTTAGCGCGAAATTTAAAATTTGGGACTATAGCTGTTTTTGTGAAAAACTTCCCAATTACGAATCGATTGACACCTCAGCCCCTTTACTTGAATTTTGGAAAAAGAGACTTGTGAACTAGACTATTTTTTAAAGTGGGTATCTACATAAAATACCCGTTTACCTATTTCAAATTTCCTTAGATCAAATAGTAACTCGTGTTGAAATTTTACTGATAAAGTAAAAGTAGGTAACTATGCAACACTTTCGTTGATATCGATGTTTATATATTAGCATCGCAATATTGAAACACGTGAAAAACATTTTACTACATGAAAGTTAAATGAGTGAAAAATATTTTAGTAGGTACATGAAAGTAAGTGCGTGTTTACGATAAGATTTGTTGCTACTTACCTAAATTTCGTTAGAAATTGTCGGTAGGCATATAGAATCGATTATACAGGGTATTCGTTCATCAAGTAACACATTAACTCATTATTAGGTAAATAAACAGTAACATGAAAAAACCCCCCAAAAAAGGCCAGTTAAAATCAACCTTAATTTTAATGTTAATTATATCAATTTATTATTTGCGAAATACTTGAAGAAAAATAAGCGTACACTCTAACAAAAGCAAACCAAAGAATATTCACACTGATGATTTTTCAAATTGTTCTCCATTAACCACTAGGTTAGGGTTAGGTTTGTGGTGAGTGGGTCTATAAGGCACTCCACTGCGACTCGCAAGAGTCTATTGTGGCTCACACCTATTCAGATTTCACCAAACAAATTCAGCTTCTTAACAAAACCGATTATTTTATTTGGTGAATGATATTTCAGGTCCGAGGGCGAGAGAGAGACCCTGCCAAACATCAGATACCTGATTCGAGCCGCGGCGGGGCAGACACAAATTATATCATTATATGCTCTGCTGTTTCATCATCTTCCAGACAAAGACGGCAAATCTGATCTTCCGACATTCCAAGTTTTAGATGATGATTCAGATGACAGTGGCCTGTTAAAAGGCCTGTTAGACAACGTAGGTCATGCCTTGCTGTCCAGGTATTTAGTGTTTGTTTGGCGAAACTTATTGCGATGCCAATTGTAGGCTCTGGTCCGATAGGAACACATGCGGCACCCTCCCTTGCAAGAAAGTCTGCCTTCTCGTTTCCTTCCATGCCAGAATGGCCAGGGATCCAGACCAGCCATACTTTATTGAGTTCTCCTATTGAGGAGAGTCTTTTTTGGCAGTCTAAAACCAATTTAGACGTTACACGACGAGAGCTAAGTGCTTTTAAAGCCGCTTGGCTGTCCGAGAAAATTTTTATTGTTCTATGTATGAGATTGGCTTGCTCTACTCTCTCCACACATGAAACAATGGCGTAGATTTCCGCCTGAAATACGGTTGCATGGGATCCTAGAGAGGTTGAAATTTCTGTCCTAGGTCTGCGCCCGTATACACCTGCACCAGAGCCTGAGGGTGTTTTTGAGCCGTCTGTGTACCAACAGCTGTCTGCTCATAATAGTTCATCCTTACGGAGGACCCATTCATCTCTATTTGGAATTAGGACGGTGTAAGGCAGGTCGTAGTTTACTGTTGGAGGCATTATGTCAGAGGTCATTCCCAGAATACTGTGACTTTCACTGTCCGCTAGTATTCTGCTTCGTTCTGCATAAGCCTGATTTGTGCATTTAGAAATATGTACAATTCTGTATGCTGTCCATCTAGCCTCTCTTTCCAAAAATATATGGAGAGGAGGTAGGTCCAGAAGGATTTCCATGCCTGCTGCTAACCACTAACTAACTTAACCTGGTAATAAGTTTATCTTTTTTTATGTTGATTCTTGGTGCTTTCTATGTATGACTTGAACGTAAGTGGTTCAGTTTTGCTGTGGAGGCAGACAGTATAATCTACTCCAACTCCTTTATCAGCTATTTGGGTTGTTTTGGTCAATAACGGCTACCTTTAAATAATGGGTAGCTGCTTTCCTGTAGCTTTTGCACCTAGACTCTTTCGGTGTTATATTACCCTCCTGCATCTTTTGGAGGATGAACTGCCCAAGGTTTACGCATGCTGCGGGTGGGCTGCTTAGAGCTAGAAGTGACGCTTTTCTGTGCTACTTCACTTCAGAATCCTAGCGCACAGCACCTAGGAGATCGAAGATAGCCTGATAACCTAAAGTTCCTCCAAAAAAAGGACTAAGGGAGCCCTAGTCTTTAAGACTCTCTTCAGGTCCTAAGTAGAAGTAAGAGGGCACAATAGATCTTTCTGCCCTTAGTGATTATTACTCCAATATACATAGGTACATACAAAGGTGAGTGGTCTCGTCCAGTCTCAAAAGGCCGGTATTTTGAGGTGAACACAACCACGGGGATTTCAATTTTGTTAAGGCTATTCGTATTTGGTCCCACGTGTAGCGAGTAGTTGGACAGATCCTCGCGTGTCGTGGTAAGACGTGGATATAAGGAGGAACCGCATTGTTTCTCCAGGGGATCATTCGAGACTACATATTAGACCCTGCAGTCATTCAGCCTTCGGTACAATACCTTCCACCTTTGCTGGGTCGGGTCTTTTAGGTCCCCTTTAACGACAGGTAGACCATCCCAGGGTTGAGTTTATAGAGATGTTATTTTGCTTTTTTTGTCGTGACTTTAAAGACACAATTTAAAATTGTGCTTACAAATAAATGGTCGACAAACAGAAACGTAATGCTATTATACTATTGTTATGTCTAAAATAAAGTGACAATAATAATTTCACCGTTTTAGAGTTTTTTCTATATCCTACAGCAAATACTCATAGAAATCAAAATTAGGATTTTTACTGTTTCATTTTCTTTTATGTATGTAAATGTTATGAAATCAAGTACGGAACTTGTTAAAACCCGATTTAAAAAGTTTATAATTAGTTTTTTCAAAGTTGGCAAAGTTGGAAGTATTAAAATTATTAGCTAGATATTTTATAAACGCATTCATTACTAGAGCGGCGTAAGTTTTTACCAAAAACTGTGGGAGAAGCGAATTTTTAATATAAAACGTCACCTTTTTTTTCCAAAATTATTTCAAGTGAAATTCATACAATTTGGAAGTGCTATCAGAAAATATCATTAATGGATTCATGAAAATAGTTGTTCGACCTTTGAGTGGATGAAGAAAGCGGAAAAACTACTTCTGAATTTAGAATTTCAAAAAATATATACTGGAACATAAAGACGTCTAAGATTTTATAGAAGCATGTTTAAACATTTTCTTTAATATTTGTATCACTAGTAATTCCTTTGAATATGAATATAAACTGAAAATATAGTGTTAGCTATTGATATTTGATTAATTTCATTAGATAATGAGAGATATGGCAATATCAATAGATTACTTAATAATTAATCAAGTTGAGTGAAGTCGAAACTGTGTTGAAATTCCTTGTATTATAGTGTTGAATCACTTCTAATAGCATCTGAACTGCTACAATTATTATTTCAAGTCTTAAAATTCATAATTTTAATAAAGCTATTTAGCATCAAATGCGATTATTACAATTATCGTTTCAGACGTAATAACTTTATTTTTCCTACTTATGATGGTGTAAAAAGACAAACGTTTGTGAACGTTTAAAAACAACTATTTTTTGATTAATATAAGTTGTTCTGATTTAATAATTTTGATATTGTTCCGGACATTACTTGTATAAAAATATTGACCTGACCACTAGGAAATTTATATACAAACACGAATACGAAAAAAGAACATCAAGTCAGTCACCCGAGAAAATGAGAATGATGTTCAATGTCAAATGTAAAAATATTAGATGTACCTACTGTGATGAGAAATAGATTACTGTTATACACGAATTAAAATAACAATGAATGTCTAATTTTAGACTGTCCCGTTTTTTGGCCCATGTAATATTAATAGAAAAAATATTTTAAGCACCAATACGATATTATTTTTTGTAAAAATACTTGAATACCTTCTTAAAACTTGAACTGGCTAGATAGGGGAGTAAGAGCTACTGTCATTTCACTTTAAAAGTGTCAATACCGTGAATGACCGTGACATCCAAGTCGGCTGCGAGTACTAATCGTGCTACTCGCATAGGGTATTTAGGGCCCTATTAGACTTGGTCACCAGGCGACGTCACCGTTGATCTGACTAGTTGGCGGGCACTAGTTCTTATGACAATTATTACATTATGGTGACCGGTGGCGTCACCAGCGTTTGGTAACTGACAGGTGACTCTGCCCCGTGACCAGACGAGCCGCCACTGGAGACCAAGAATTATCGCTGGGTATTGAATCAAATGGCACCTATTACACAGTCACAGCTGTTGTGTCGCCACTGTATTTTTGTGTTCAGATTGTTTGATGCTACTGTAGTGAGCGGACGTAGTGTTTGAAAAATATGAAGGAATGCTACTTCTTGTTATTAGAACTTTTTGAACTTAAGTTCTTTGTGTTAGGTTGGAGCGAAGAGACAGGGGGTAATTCGCAGAAGATCTGACCGTAACGTTACGTTACGTTGCTGTGTTATGTGCCTTGAGCCTCTCTCTCTCGTTTACGAGGCAGCGATTCATATGCTTCGGCCGGGAATCGAACCCGGGCCGCCCGCGTGGCAGGCGAGCATTCTACCACTGAACCACCGATGCTACATTAAAATTCTATTAAAAGCTGGTAGAATTCGCAGTGTTGGTGATATACTTGAATTTATTCGGATAAATTTTTTACTATTATTTCCATAAATGTTTGCAAGATTGGTATTTTTTAAGAACTTTATCAGAACTTTAGTTTCGCTTTAAATTCTGGAAATTCACTATCATTATCAGAAATATCCGAAACTTCAGCTCAGATTCGCTCTCAATAAATATATAAAAAGAATATACATTTTAATAACAATAATAATAAAAACGCATGCGCTAAATTAAATGTTCTCTTTTTATTTCCAAACGAAAGAGCTCTAGCAACAAACTCTGTTCCGAACAAGTTATTAGTCTTGCGGGAACACATAACAAGTTTATTTGCACAGAACTCTGCTCTGATGGAACACTTTTTTTATACGGCGCAGACTCAATAACATTTAAAAATTTAGGAATTTTTTAAAAACTATTAACGTTTGAATGTGTGTACAAATCCTACAATATTTGTTTTTACTTTTATAATATGATTGAGTTTTATTTCATAATGCTTTGAATTAATTCATTTAATATGTTCAGTTCTTATAAAATGCAATTCAATTTCTCTATTCTATGTCTTCCTTTTGCTGTAACTCGCTGCTTCTTCTATGTAATCAAGCTTTTAACGTAGGACGTTCTACTTAAAGTTGCTGTACAGAATACAATACTTGAAACAAAGTTATAAAATGAAGGAATATATGAAATAATAGGGAAACATTGTTTGTCTGAGCAAAAATCTCATTTTTCGAACAATTTGCTGTAGGAAATTGCATTGTTCAAAGCATCGTTTACATCAAAACGAGCATATATAGTATTTTAGAATTTATTTCAATGTATTTGTCTACAGTCTATATACTAAGTGTAGTACGAATGCGAGACTAGGGCCGATCCTCACTATAATGCCGTTCACAGTTTGTTCTCGATACGATTTCGGTCTGGTAAAGTCGTATCATGTTCACATTTTACAATCTGACTCAGTTCACGATTCAGTCTTGAATTGTCTTCGAACCTGATCGTGATTGGACTGGGATTCGAGCGAAACTTGACTGTTGCGGATAGTATGAATGTACACATATATTTTTTACTTTATAATATTTTATCAAACCGAGATTGAACCGAGAACGAACTGTGAACGGCTTTATAGTGAGGATCGGCCCTAAAGAGGAAGAATTATTGATAATGGTCGCGTCCATCACAGCGTAGCTCATCCTGTTGAAAACTTGTCTTCTCAACTGATCAGAGGTGTGCGCTGTGGTAGCAGTGGTCATTTTTCCATCAGAATTAAAATACGCTACGCTACCAGTCAATATTTCATTAACTCTTATGTATGCCAAATATTATGTTAATAAACATACAAAATAATATATAGTTCATATAATACCCTTCTTGGTGTGCGTCATCGTTTGTGACGTATATCCGGTTTTAGGGTATGTCGTTCATTTTATTTGCTATTTTGACATATAGCTAACCTTAAATTTAATAAATAAAATCATTAGGATCGTATTCATCCAAATTCGAAGAAGCTATGAAATTAATAATCACTAGATTCTTTTTATAACTGAAAATACTTGAGAACTTTCAAAATGATGATGTTTTTCCGTGTTACTAGGCATATTTTTGTATTACTCGAATAAATATAACAATAAGATCAATATTAACTTTTCATAAATAATAATTGATCGTAAACAACAAAGTACAGAACAGACAAGAGCTATCAATGGAACGTTAAAAGACGCAAGACACATTGCCGATACGAAAGGTACGTCTGCATCCTATTTTGAATGGTACAATTTCTCCCGATTGATAGGTCGCGCTTGCGCGTAAGCTAAACATCAATTAATCAAATTTCTTAAGTCAAATATTAGGGTTAACGTTTGTAATACATTCAAACGGTTCATTATTGTGATATTTTGATTAGGATTAATCACAGACCTGCCTTTTTTGCATTTCTTCCAACGTAATGTGCTAGAAGGACATTAACAATCGATGATGCACATCAAAAAGGTTTAGGAACTCTAACATACTTATTTTGGTTTGAAGATATTTTAGAAACTTGTATCTTAAAAATGAAACAATACGTAAATATCATTTCAAGAAACATTTTTTTTGGATAAAGCTTATGCGTAGTCTAGAAACATCTAGGAGAAGTTTTTCAAAATCAGTTATCATGTAATGTAGTTGACTTGTTTGTGAAATTCCGTATCGTTTATATTTAACAAGGTAGTTCAAAATGCGAAATCTGTTATTTATAACGATGAATCTCGAGTCATCTGAAGGTGAAATTTACGCACCTATTGCTAATACATAAGAAAATTTAATAATAAAAATTGATACGACCTCTATTAAGTACAATTAATTTGTGTAAATGGTTGTAGGTAGAAGCTCACCATTAAATAAAATTGAAGTAGGTACCTAATTTCTGACACACCTACATCGTCATTTTACTTTTTGTACGCAATCGATATTTTTTCCGAATAGTATAATGATCAAAGCAATTTTGTTTGATTTATGATTCTACTAATAACAATCAATATTAGGTACTGTGATTAATTCTATAGTTCATCTCAAAACCTGTTTGGAGAGAAAAATATGATAAGCTAAATTCGCCGAAAAAAATTCATTATGTTTGTATATTGATTTTATAAATAGGAATTTGTTCATATAGATAATTGTACCTTTAATATTTAAATCGCTGACATATTATGTATAAAAAAAATTATTCTAGATGTACTAATTTATAAAATTTAAATATGTAAGTATATTGGGGAGATATTCACTGAAACCTAAAAGGAAAAAATTAATTAGGTACTTTAAACCTATTTCCTGTAGAAATTTTAGGGTAGACTTCGTTTCACATAAGAAGAACCCACCAGAGTCTAGGAAGTTGCAGTCGTATGCGCGAAGAAGCTGCACGTAACAATATCTTAACATCAATATCGGTTACGCCTTATAACTTAGGCTTCATTTTTTAATGTTCCTCTAGCCAGCCGTGTTTTGGGTGATGCGCTTTAGGATTCTGTATTGCTATACATTCCGCGAGTATATGAATGAAAGTATTTCCACATAATCTACATAATCTACATTGTTCTTACTCCTTTCAAGTCACCTGACAAAGCTCTTAGTGCAGTCTTACTTTAGTTTAGCCGTCTATTTGTGCTCTCCTGGTTATAGTTATCCATGAGAAGGTATATCTCTGATTGTCTTAGCCATATTAGATAGTTCCGATGGTCATATCTTCTCTTGAAATTACTGTTTGGACCCTTACTTTGGGGAACCTACTCATACATTATTAATCTAATTATTTCCATTATTTAATGAACGAATTTATGAAAATTATTCATAATCATAACGATATTGACATTTCAGGGCTATTCTCTAAGGGCGGATATTATAAACATGTCTAGAAGTTAACTTTGAATTTAACAGTCAAGTTAACTTTAGGTTTTGAAATGTGAGTTTTATAAAAGTTTCATTTCCAAAAAAAAGAAGAGAAATAAAAAGAAGAATAGCCTGGAGCATAGAGAAATATTCTCTATGGCCCAAAGTTTTGGCATTTTGACTTTAGTTTTATGGTCTAGTTTTGATATGTCTGTTTGGTGTATTTGTTATTTCGTTCCCATGTCGAATTTTTATTTCATTTGTTCCTGTCTGATTGGATAGCCGAGCCATAAACTTTTCCACTGAGGAAATTGAATCTCTTCTATCATTATTCATAGCATCTTCTTCATCGTCGGTTGAAAGTTCCTCAAAAATATCTTGGATATCGTTCATTAACATTGCAAAATTCAAAGAAAACAAAGTAAAAGCAATCAAAATATTCACAAAATAATCAATTAAGATTATAAATTCCAAATTGTTGACAGAACCGATAGAACAGAGCAACTATCAAATCACGAAAACGTGGTTTTTCCATAAAGTTAACTTTAATCGATACCTCCTCCACCCGACTAAGTTAACTCCGCCATTTTGAAGTTAACTATAACATGTGACGTCATTCTACAAGTTAACTTTTAGTTATATGTCAAAATAGTTTCATAATACCCACCCTAAGTAAAGTGGTTATCGCAGTTGTTAACCATAGCAACTCAGCTAACAACTCTCGATAATGACCTTAGTAACCACTTGCGAAATTTTAGTATTCTCTAATACACGGTTGGCAACTGTTGTTATGATAACAACAACCGAGACCCATACGTGAAAATGGACGTGACAGCGCCGTGAAATAGTTCTAATGTGTGGAAAATAGGTCGTTTCTTTGCTTTGACAGAGTAAACAAATATAAACTTCAAATATTTTTGTGGTTGTTTATTTTTTCGGTAAAGTTAAATTGGAATTATGGAAGGAAAATAAGTAACTTCATCTTCTGTATTTGGAAACCTTATTTCCCTATAAATGTCACAATTCTACTAACTGATGCTTGGCTTGCTGGAAAATGTAAAGTTGTACCAGCACTGGCTTGGTAGCATCCATGGGCATAAAAATTTAGAGTGAATAATACTTTCAATTGATTAGAGATATGTGTCTTTCGTTGTCCATCAGGTAGAAAGTGATTTAATTAATTTATAAGTTCCAAAGCTATCTCTTTATTCAGTCTAAACAAATTTTGAAATGTAATTCTTTCGGTTCTAAAATTTTCTATAAAAAAGTAACCATAGTTATTAAAATCTTGACAAATGTCTAGCAGCACACATATTGAATGAATAAAAACTCCATATGTACTAAAAATGCCATTCTTATTAATTTAAAATATTTAACTGTTCTCAAAAATAAATAAAAACATTCCAATAAGTGTCTGACGCAAGTGGTTTTCGTTAACAACACCACAACACCTCTGAAGCAGTTGTCAGTGAACCACTTCTCATAGCCACTTGTCATTATGCATAGCAACTCTTATAGCGACTTTACTTAAATAGTTAGTTAATAGCCCTGTCGTCAGAATGACATAATTACGTGGGGTGGATAGATTTAATTCTGCATGATTAGTGTTTTTCCTAAAACATTTCTCTGTGGCGCATCTCTTTTTATTTATCTTAATTAGCTTCAGTTTCAAATGATCTACTTTAATTAGGTCCATCACTTTATTAGATCTTCTAAGAGCTGTTTAAAATACTGGGTCTCCCATTAACCTAAGTTTTTATTGAAAAAAAGGGAGTTTTATTAAAAAAGCTTTATAAATTCGATCGTTCATAAACTAAGAAAATTGATTAAGATTAAAAAATGAAAATTCAATTACGTATTTAGACATTTGATGGATAAATTGTACGTAGTACTGAACTTGGAGAATCCTAATATGTTGTATTCCATTTCAATTTTTATATTCTCGGTTAAATTCAAAATTGACCCCACCAAAGTTTGGATGATATCAATCTGTCCGCTTAAAAGTTACATACAAATCGCGAAAAGTTTATTCAAGAGATTTACACAAGTACGACAAGGAAAATATGAGAAAAACTACTTGAAAAAGAGAGAAGAATAATTGTTCGCAGTCAGCGATGGGCGTGTGTTCAGTTCCAGCTACCAATCTGATGATAAGAAAGCAGCGTTGCCAGTTTAGAATGTTTGGTACTTTCTAAGGAATACATAACTTATTTTGCATTTGACTTTCAACACGGGATAAGTATTTAGAGGGAGAAAATCGAGATTGGTAATATTATTGACTTTTGAAAAATAAGTGAGATCAACACAAATAAGAATAAAATAATATAGTTCAAGAAAAAATTTGGACAAATTACCATCTGCAATAAATCAAATCTATACATTGCTTTCGATTTAACAATTATTGGTATTTAACATTGTTGCCGACAAAAATTGGGAAAAACTTTTACAGATAAGTACATTTGGCAACATCGGTTAAAACGGGGGGCACTGAACACACGCTAACTGTGCACAATTATTCTACTTTCTCTTTCAAGTAGTTTTTCTAATATTTTCCTTGTCGTACTTGTGTGAATCGTATGTCGCGAATAGAATTTTCGCAATCTGTATGTGTCCCATAACTCATTTACACACGGTAGATATACATCTAGTATCTCTCAATTATTATGCTCACCCACATCTTGAGGATTATCTCTAGACTATAATGTCTACACAACGTATGAATATTACACTTGGAGGACAGCTGAATTACAAATTGCTTTCGACCTTGATCACAGTTGAGATTTAAACTATTTCTGTTTTTGGTTTTAAATTCATTTGACCTACTAAAAACGACTATGACCTAATCGTTATCCAATAATTGGACCTACACTCACAGTAACCGAACCGAATCGGACGACGTCACCTAACCTTTATATGATTGTTATCCCCATTTTTATACTCCATTCCAAGATATTCCGTTCTAACTTTTCACCAGTATGATTAATTCAAGAGAAAAACCCACAATTCGATAACTGTAACACAGTATCGTATTGTACATGTTTGTACGAAAAAAAAATGCCAAATAGTATGATCATTCTACTACTGGAATTTTTAGTGACTATTACTCAGCATTATATAACATTTTTTATGGAATTCAACCAATCAACCAATGATGAGGTGTTGAAAATATTATGTTTTCTCAATGTTGATTGTTAGTGGTGGACAAAATCATTATTTTTATTGTTATTTATTGAAATTTGAGGGCGGTGTGACAGCCTTAAGCAGTTCGCCGTTTATGCTGTAACGTGATTACCCTAAAGGAGAAGTTAGCTACATAAAGGTTGACATAGGACCACAATTCTGTCGTCTTCTTTTTTAAAATCGTGATGAATTATAGGATATGCTTATGTTGTTTTGCGTGAATTTAGTAGTTTAAATTTACTTCCGATTTATATTGTTTTTACGGATATTAGATTATTTTATAAATTTGACTTTCACCATTATTACTTTTCGTTTACCTATTTACAGTTCGTTTCTATTTTTGTTAGAACTAGATATTTTTCGTAAATTAATAGATTATACAGGCAAATACACACATATATACAGTGCTATTCAAAAGTCCCCTCCCCCCTCGTATCTTTTGAACGGCTACACTTACATTAATAAAATTTGGAGGGTGAAAATAGTGTTGTAAACTTCTCTACGAATGGTAACAGGTGACTTAATAGTAATAGATGACGTCACAGTGCCACTCTGGCCAATAATTTTAAATAGGACCTTATGGCAAGAGATATCTCGTTTGAAAGGCATTGACATTGGCTACATAGCCATATTAATTTTGTTTACTTTAAATTAATTTTGACAGATAAATTAAATAAATACCAAAATTATTATTTCACATTTAAATAAATAGATTTTTCAGTCCGCCTCTGGTTAGTTGTCAAAAAAATTGACGTTTTTAATTTAATAGTATTTGTTGCATTGCACAGTTTTTCTAAATAGCTTAAATATTTAATTTTATTATTGTTTGACGAGACGTTTAAGATTTTACATAGGCAAAATGGTACGTACTCAAGCCGACAAAGTAGCAGCTATCTTAATAATTGGTGAATCTAGAAAGAATCTCCATGAAGCGGAACGTTTATTAAATGAGAGATACCCAGATCGCCCTATCTCGAGAACTTATTTGAGGGAGCTTCTTCACAAGTTTGAAGCAACAGGTAGTGTTCAAGATGCCAAACGATCTGGTCGACCAACATTTAGTGATGATAAAAAAATTGATATAGTTGCTGAAATGGTAGTAAACCCTACTTCCTCTTCAACTAAATTTACGTCTATCCGTGAAGTAAGTAAAAGTACAGTACAGAGAGTGTTGGCTAAAAATAAATTTCATCCATACAAGTTAAAAATGGTGCACCACCTTTCGGATGACGACCCCGACAGAAGACTCGAATTAGTCAAAACCCACATTACACGAAAACAATTTGTTTTAGTGGCGAAAGTACTTTTTGCCTCAATTGAAATGTGAAAACACAAAATGTAAGGTATTGGAGTGACACAAATCCTCACACCTTTCGTGAACAACATACCCAATTTCCAGAAAAAGTCAATGCTGGGGCAGGTATTTTGGGTAACCACGTAGTTGGTCCTGTTTTCCTAAATTCAAATTTAAGCGGTGAAGTGTATCTGGAGATGTTACAAAATGCAATTGAGCCGTTAATTCTTGAAACTCTGGAAGATAATCCAGATGAATTCGGCCATCTGGAAATAACATTTCAACAAGATGGTGCTCCTGCACATTATTATGGAGCAGTAAGACGTTACCGGGATGAAGAAAATCGAGGTAGATGGATCGGCCGGTGAGGTCCTATAGAATGGCCACCTCGGTCACCAGATCTGACACCATTAGATTTTTTTCTATGGGGGTACTCGAAGTCCAAGGCTTATGGTGGCGTTTTAAAAGAAAAAATTATTGAAGAATGCAATTCAATTTCAGCTGACCCATTCGAACGAGTACGACAAGAGTTTACTAATAGGATGTATTACTGTCAGGAAGTAGACGGAGCACATTTCGAACACTTTATAAGAATCCATTGTGGATATTTGATTAATTAAATTTAAAAAAATAATTTCAATAATTTTGGTATTCATTTAATTTATCCGTCAAAATTAGTTTAAACCCAAACAAAATTAATATGGCTATGTAGCCAATGTCAATACCTTTCAAACGAGATATCACTTGCAATAAGGTCCTATTTAAAATTATTGGCCAGTGTGGCACTGTGACGTCATCGATTACTATTACGTCATCTGTTACCATTCGTAGAGAAGTTTACTAACACTTTATTTTCTCCCTCCAAATTTTATTAATGTAAGTGTTGCCGTTCAAAAGATACGAGGGGGGAGGGGACTTTTGAAGAGCACTGTATAATTACTTACATTAAAATGATGTTCACTGCAATAGTAATTAGTTGTATTCTGTTAATATTTTCTTCTAGTAGCCTCCAACAAAACACTAATATATATTATTGACTTCGACAGTTCTTCAAACTTCAAATTCGAATGGCCTTTTTCTAACTGGCTATTAGTTCATGAAACATATAATCAGAAAATGGCTAACTACATATTCAGGTTTGTGACGTATCTGTAGTGGAAGATGCAAAAATTTAGGAATGATTAATTTCCAGGTTTCTTCTGAAATATTCGGCTTAAAAAATTTTTAAATTAATTTTTGCAAAGTACTAATATATTTTACAAAAATACTAAAAACCGGATATTGTTTTAACACCCCATTCGTTAGATATCACATACATCTCTATTGTTCCATTTTTTTTCATTGTTAGCAATAATATATTGTACAAAAAGTAAATATTGATTTTTTTTACAGATTCTGTGAAGGTGATTATTACCGTGATGGTGATTGCTTATCATTGAGATATTTAATATCTTATCGATTACTGACGATTTTTCCAAGAGTGACTAGACACTTTATGACGATGATTCCTCAAATAAAAAGGACCATGTGAATAAACAGGTAAGAATAATTTTTATAATAAAAAACGTCAGCAATTTTTTTGGAAAGTAGTTAACCAGCTATTCCAGAAATAATATTTTTTATTCAGAATCGATATCAATACTGGATTCATATGTTTTTGGTGAAATTTGATATAAGAAAAACCAGAAAAGGGAAAAGAATATTAAAGGAATGATATGACAAAGATTCCAAGTATTCAAGCTGATTGTGCAATTAAGCAATTTGTTTTTAAAAAATTTCAATCAGTTTCGAACAATCTATTGTAGGTATGCTTCAAAAACAATTTTAAATAGCAAGTAGATAGATGATAAGTAGAATACTTCTGTATAGTTTTATTAGTTATTCTTATGTGGAAGAGTAAATAAAGTTGAATGTTTTGTAGCTCAATTCATAAGTAAGTAAGTTAACCACTCTGTATCCAGAACGTAATTCTATTTTTCTAAATACCTAGAGTCCCACAACTATTTGAAAACGGCTAAAGATTATCGATTTATGTTTTAATGGAACCGTCTCGCTATGAACATCATCAAATTTACACAGGGGGTTTTTGATTGGTAGGTCATGTAAATGAAGTCCAACACTACTCTTATAAGCAAACAAGGGTTTTCCCTCCTGACTCTCTACGTACAGAGCCAATGGCCTTTGAACCCGACGCTCTATAATAGAAAAAATAATAATAATATGGAGAAAAACACTCATCATCGATTTAGTATGGTTGAAATAATACCCTTCTTGGTGTGCGTCATCGATTGTTAATGTCCTTCTAACACATTACGTAGAAAGAAATGGAAAAAAAGGCAGGTCTGTGATTAATCCTAATCAAAATATCACAATAATGAACCGTTTGAATGTACAAACGTCAACCCTAATGTTTGACTTACAAAAATTTGATTGGTTGATGTTTAGATTACGCGCAAGCTCAACCTATCAATCGAGAGCTTAAATACTATGAAGGCGTTACTTTCGTAGCGGCAATGTGTCTTACGTCTCTCTCTACTGTCACACTGACAGTTCTCGACAGGTCTGTATATACTTTGTTGTTTACGGTCGATTATTATTTATGAAAAGTGAATATTAATCTTATTGTTTTATTTATTTAAATAATACAAAAATATGCATGGATACACGGAAAAACATCAGTATTTTGAAAGTTCTCAAGTATTTTCAGTTATAAAAAGAAGCTGGTAATTATTAATTGCATAGCCTTTTCGAATTTGGCTGGATACGATCCTGATGATTTTATTTATCAAATTTAAGGTTAGCTATATGTCAAAATGGCAAATAAAATAAACGACATTCCGAAAACCCGGATATACGTCACAATCGATGACGCACACCAAGAAGGGTATAGTTGAAATAATACCCTTCTTGGTGTGCGTCATCGATTGTTAATCTCCTTCTATCACATTACGTATAAAGAAATGGAAAAAAAGGCAGGTCTGTGATTAATCCTTATCAAAATATCACAATAATGAACCGTTTGAATGTTTTACAAACGTTAACCCTAATCTTTGACTTACAAAAATTTAATTGGTTGATGTTTAGATTACGCGCCAGCGCAACCTATCAATCGCGAGGTTAAAATACTATGAAGGCGTAACTTTCGTAGCAGCAATGTGTCTTACGTCTTTTTCTACTGTCACATTGACAGTTCTTGTCAGGTGTGTACTTTGTTGCTTACGGTCTATTATTATTTATGAAATCTTATTGTTTTATTTATATGAATAATACAAAAATATGCATGGATACACGGAAAAACATCAGTATTTTGAAAGTTCTCAAGTATTTTCAGCTAGAAAAAGAAGCTGGTAATTATTAATTGCATAGCCTTTGCGAATTTGGCTAAATACAATCCTGATGATCTTATTTATCAAATTTAAGGTTAGCTATATGTCAAAATAGCAAATAAAATAAACGACATGCCGAAAACCCGGATATACGTCACAATCTATGACGCACACCAAGAAGGGTATTTTTTTAACTATATTATATCAACTCTAATACTAAAACAGGCGCCAAAGGAACATCTACACATCTACACAGATTTCGTAGATTACAGAAATAGTACCCAGTTTGTACAACTAGTGCGCAAAGCGTCACTTTTCCCACGAGCGCAGAAGTTTGTAGCACGAGCCGTAAGGCGAGTGTCGCACTTCTAGCGAGTGTCGCACTTCTAGCGAGTGTCGCACTTCTAGCGAGTGTCGCACTTCTAGCGAGTGTCGCACTTCTAGCGAGTGTCGCACTTCTAGCGAGTGTCGCACTTCTAGCGAGTGGGAAAGGGATTTGCGTACAAGTTGTACAATATTTTTTCTACAACCACATTTATTAATGAAAGAAATACAGTAATTTATATAGTTATTTTATTCAAACAGAAAAAACTAACAATATGAAAATAAATAGAAAAGTCAGTTGAATGTTTAATTAATTGTAACATTTGAACCTCAGGTAACAAATTTTCGGTTGCAGTTCGAGCCTTTTCGATATAATATCTGGACGAGTATTTTCAATGTCCTAATTGGACAACTTAAAAAATAAATTATTTTGATATTGGTTCATTCCTAAAATAATGCTTAATAGGTTAATGTTTTTATAATTAATAAATTAAAATGAATAATGAAATAAATCCTTAACTCACTATTGGTTTAAATTTGAAAATTGTACACTAATAAGAAATTCACTATTAGGTTGAATTGTCAAAGAAAGTTGACAGGTCATAGGTAGCGTTGTTTGACATTTCGGTGCGGAAAAGTGCCATAGCGTGTACTTTTCGCATTACTTTTCCAACGGTTATCAATATAATTCAGAAAAGGCCTGCTTTGTGTATAAAAATTTGTGTAGACAAGCGTGTTTTGCATAGTGGTTGTAGGAAAAGTATTTGATAGCGTTCTACATTACTGGCTTATTGAAGCTCTGCAAATTTACAAATGCATCTCACTCTTGTTACATTTCTTGATCATCGATGAAGCACTGGCGAAAGGGAACTTTCCGTTTCAAAAACCGACCATTTTTCCAATAGGCAGGCAGGTTTATTTTGGTATCTTTTTGCACCTTCACTAAGTGGCTCCCTCCAACTCCCTTTTAAGTTCCACAATTCCAATGATGTATTATCGGATTTGCCACATCCCCCTTAACAATATTTAATATACTTCAAGTCGCTGCCATTATTTTCGAATTAATTAGAATAAAATTTACCTCCTTGACTGGAGTAAAAGCGAAGTATCCAACTTTAACGTCCTGTATTAATTAACCGAGATCCGTAAGTAGATTTTTGTTTAAAACTAAAAACACTTTCAACTCTACAAAACTTAATACCTTTCAGGCATACCCATTTTGCGAATTTATATTTTCTACACAGCTTGTACACGACTGGAATTTTGCCAACGTCAATATATTCAGAAGTTTGCATATCAGCATTCCATTAGTTAACAGTGATGTTGAAGATCTGCTACAACTATTGCTCGAAATCTTACTTTATACAACAAACGACTTTTGGAATATTTCCAATTGTATTAAATCTCGCAGTCGGTAATATGCATTTTTCATATTTGTAATAAGCAAAGCTTGTTTATACATTATATTGCAGAAGTTGAAAAATGTATTGAGAAATGTATTGAATAGTTAGTGATTAAGAGCGAGTTTATTTATTTATAGAGCGGTTTTAGCGTATTTGCGAATCATTAGTATAGAGTAGATATCAGAGCTTCTGGACGAATGATATCTACCTTATACTGATTAGGCGCTAATTCGCCAAAACCGCTTTATTAGTGATATTTTCCTTGTGAACGGTCTTTGTTCTTTGACTTTCAAAGACTTTGTAAGGCGTCGTAATAGTATATACTATTACCTTGCACTAACACCTATTGATTATACGTATTACTAAGTGTGGATTTATGCAGCAACATTTAACAGTTATCAATTAGCAGACACAATTATAAATTAGGAGAAAATAGTAAGCATGCGCACAAGACCGAAATTCTAGTTCTTTACAATAACCCTACATTTTCATGTCTATTTGTGCATTGGAACAATTTTGAAGGTGTATAGTAGAATTGAAGAAGATGAGACTTTTTTCTTTTATTAATGATGCTGACGGCAAGTATGTTCTTATTGAACAAAGGCAGGATAAGAAGATGGGCTGTCAAGCCTATTAATAGGAAAAGAAAAGGGAATGTTTGAAAATCACCGATACTATTCGGTGTTGAAAATAAACAAACACACAACATAACCCTAAGTCAACCACTTTTCTATGAAAAAAGTGAGGTGAACTTCAGGATCTGCGTACTAGTTGCGCACTAGATGAAAATTCGGTACATTTGATTTGAGTAGTTAAAAGTTGGCCAACTTCGTAATCGTTAAATGATAATTGTTAATTGTCTACATAGATGGAGTCATAGTGAAATGAGTAGTTTAACTTATAATTGATAAATGTCAATTGTTAAATGCTAATTGATAATTGTTAAATGCTGCTGCATAAATCCACACTAAAATGACAATATATTTGCGGGGAGCTGTAAATAAAGTAGATAACCCAGCTGAATATTTGTATACTTAAACTTGTATTTTGGCATTCTAAAAGTTTATTTTAAACACAAAATTATAACAAACATATTACAAAGAAAAGCGGGTCTTCAAACGTCGATATAGAGAGCAAAGTTAGGTTATGAACCCGTGCTCAAGGTAGAAAAAAAGGTTGAGACCAACCTTGAGACAAAGTAGCTGTTATCACGATCTCAAGCACGGACTCGTATTCAAGATTGGTTTATAAAAGACGAATATGGCGCGAAATCGACCTTAAGCATCGAGAGTGACTTGAACACGGACTAGTTACATGTTAGTTTCCTGTCGATGGTAATACCAAGGTATTTCACCTTTTCCGAAAAGTTTAGTTTGCTTTTGAAGATTTCGGGAGGTTTTAAACCCGATAAGCTTCTTTTCCTAGTGAAAAGGACCATCTCTGTCTTCCTGGGATTGATCGACAGTGAGTGTTCCTCACACCAAGTTTCTGTTAATTTAAGCCCATCCTGCGGTCTATCGCACAGTATGTTCACAAATTTGCCAGTCTGCAAGATAACTATGTCATTTGCGTATGCAGAATCCATTATTGTTGAGGTGATTAATCAGGGTATCTAGGACTATGTTCCACAGAAGGGGTGATAAAACTCCTCCTTGTGGACATCCCCTCATTACCAGTCCTCTTACTGTGATGTCTTCTACATTGATACTTAGGCCCGGTTGTACATTTGAAGCTTAAAATTGAGCTCAACTGAGCTGGGCTTAAAATATAATCTTAGCTCAACCCTAAGCCTGTTGTACAAACATGGTTCAGTAGCAGCTCTACTAAACCTATATTTGCAAGTGTTGGTAGAACTTCTTTCGAACTGACGCATGCGTATGGTCACAATATGTTTGTCAAATAACCTAACTAATGTCATATTTGCTACCTATTATAGTTTTACAAGAAACATGATAACAATTTATGTTCCGTACTTAAGCGTACATTAAACCTGCCCTCTTGGAGGCTTTACTAAGCTTAAGGTAACCGTAAGCCAACTTTGTACAACAGAAATCTGACGCTGAACCTGAGTTCACACTTGAGCCTTCACTAAGCTACAATTGTACAACCGGCCCTTAAGCATCGAGAGTGACTTGAGCACGGACTATATAAACGGGATAACAAGCAACAACTTCTTCCTATATGTCAAAGACTCTGTATTTCTATAATAGTATTACACTGTAACCTTTGACATCTATTGATAATACGACTTACTAAAATGACAATTCATTTGCAGAAAACTGTGAATAAAGTTAATAAAACGGACCGATTTCTCGCAAAAACGTCGGATATATTGATCGGCTCAAAATAGATAGGAATATCACTTTTATATCCTTGTCATATCATTACATACGGCAGCATGGATCTCTCCCGGACTATCCAAGGCAAAAGGCTGATAACCTTTTTGATTTGAAGCTGACGAAATCTACACCACTCAATTTTATCGTTTTGATAGTTTAAAATAGATTTAAGTTATATCTGACACATTTCCATTAGAACGTACAATCACTTAATCAGAAACTTCAATATTTGCGAGGAAAAACTAATTTCATTGCAAACATTAGTGCGATCTATTTGGTTGAAATTCAAAGTAATCATTTTAGATTGAATTTGGCTGTTTGTTTATTTCGCTACTTTTACAACCTTCTACTGGTTGTATACATAACCTAGATAGCTTTCGCGCCCACATAATAATTGTCGATAAACAAACGTTCTCTACTGAATGATTTGTAGAAATTTGGTGGTTCGGAATCGTAAAAATGTTACATTGAGGCAATGCTAATCTACAAAACATATATGCTTGAAAGTACTTGAGTTTGCTGCATTCTATTCACACTTTCGAATTCAATGAATTATTAATGCAATTTTTTAGTTTCCTGTAAATTTTAATATGCAGACTGTGCAACATGCTAACCTTATTAATATACATCTACTTTTTTATTTTTGCATAATCGAAAGCATATAAGCTAACAGACTGATAGAGTTGCTTTTCCAGTTTCTGATTTCTCTTAAATGAGCTTTTTTATGGTTACCCATCTGGGTGCAAAATGGACTTTTCGATTGAATGGGCTGGATACCGGGCTCGAGGGATGGATGTGGAGAGGAAAAAGGAATACGTACTAACTAAACATTATACACCGTTCACAATATACCTTATGGAACAGAAAAAAATTTTCACATTAAGACAGATAAAACTAGAAAGTCTCACACCCTTTTCGTACTGAGCCTGTCCCTTCTAGGAAGCACCCCCTATAGGTTAAAATTAGAGGTTAAAATGAACGATTATAAAGGATACTTTACATATTGATGTTATAGAATTTGAATTAACGGAACGTTAAAAACATATTTTTTAGCGTGCTTTTGGTTTTTAACCACTTACAGAATTATTGATACTTATGCCAGTGTAGTACATAGAGTGTAGTTGTTAAGACGAAAGTAGATATTGCGGCAAATGTACACATTTTCCGGTAAATGTGCACATTTGCCTCCTCGTTTGGGTAATGTGCATTCAACTAACATTTACAATTTCAAAGAAGGGAAATGTACACTCAATTCACAATAGCCATGTCGTTTTGGTAAATGTGAGTAATAGGGGAAGGAAATATAATCATTACATTCTCCCTTCCCAATACTTTGTAATACTTTGTAATGATCATTAATCTATTCAAAAAGGGGAAGGGAATATAATCATTGGATTCACCCTTCCCCTTAATATATCCAATACTTTGTAATGAACATTAAGTTATTCAAGAAGGGAAGGGAATATAATAATTGTAATTACCCTTCCCCTTCTTGATTAACTTGATATGCGCGTTACAAAGTATTGAATGCATTCACCCTTCCCATTTTTAAAAAATATCCAATACTTTGTAGCACACATATCAAATGATTCAAGATGGGGAACGGCTGATCCAATGAATATATTCCCTTCCCCTTCTCGAATAACCTAGTGGGCATTACAATGCATTCATCACTAAAGCAGTGCGATCAACATTTCTTGTTCGACATCAAATTAAAAAAACAAAAAGAGAGAGAAATATATTTACTATAAATATTTTTTTACTGCAACAACATTTTTAATTTATTTGTATTCCAACTTTTCTTAAAACATGAAGGTAAGAGTATACATTTAACAAAACGTGAAGGCAAGAGTACATTTGCCGGGAAATGTATAGTGGGCGTAATATGTTTAATGCAGCTATCTAATCGTATAATCCCTTTAAATTATATTGCGGACTATGACGGTATCGTATCGAATTACAGTCGAACAAAGAGCCGACAACTTTAAGTTCGCACAATATCTATTAGGTACGGCAAGTACAATATAGTCAGTTCACATTATACTTTTTGGGAAATGTACACATTTTACGGTAAAAGTGTACATTTCCCAAGAGTGTACATTCACCGTAACATAGTCATAATATCTTACAGAATTTAAACAGCAGAATTTCTGAGCTTCAAGAACGTGAACGATAAATAAGCTAGTCCATTACTTAAATGAAAATATAGGTATACATCGTATTTTATCAGATTCCTTGGGTTTCCCTCTGAGGTACAATACTGTCAACAAGGAAATTTGCAGGATAATTTGGAAGGTAGCAGCAGTGCCTCTTTTTATCTAAATTGAAATCAGTAGATCAATATTCAAGCGATCCTATAAATAAATTATGTAATAGTTTCAGATATATGATGATGATTATGATGAACGCCTCTTTGGGCACTCCTTATTCGCTAATAATATACGAGGCTATCACGCAATGCACTTAAAACTGTTAATTAAAAAATGTTATTTGCTCCGTATTTAATGTCTTCATGTTTACGTTTGCTAATAATAATTACAGTGGCTCTTAATATATTTATATTTTTTAAATGTTGACGTTTTTTTACGGTGATGTATCGTACCAATTAATCTTGACGTAGTTATATAGGGTGAGAAATAAATAAGCTTCAAAATTATGTGTCACTCGACTGTACTTGCTATTTAAAACAATTAGCTGTTGATGCGGTTCTGCAGGGAGCTGTATTTTTGAGTATAATTGCTGTATGAAACTTCGTCCAGCTCCCAATGAAATTTGACGTCTTTTATACATTTTGAAGAAACTCTTGGTTTTTGAGTTTCTGGGGAATCAAGTTTTCTTTGGAATACTCTGTAAAACGAAAAATGGTTTGATATATACCGCCAATGAGCTTTTATTTGACAATTATTTAATACTAAAAGAATTAGTTTTCGAAACAGTA
This sequence comes from Galerucella pusilla, assembly GCA_910591695.1. Taxonomy (NCBI): domain Eukaryota; kingdom Metazoa; phylum Arthropoda; class Insecta; order Coleoptera; family Chrysomelidae; genus Galerucella; species Galerucella pusilla. Next base: position 39,361 of record CAJUYI010000678.1, on the reverse strand, counting down.
TGACTATTTTGACAGATAAAAATATAGTTTTCGAATGTCCTGCGGCCCATAAAACAAGTAATTGTTTGTTATAAATATTAAATTTGACGCAAGGAGCTGCTGTTCGCAAAAGACGATTAAAAGTTAAAAATGTTCAATGAGGAAATTGTTACATTTGATTCTGATTCGGATAGCCACATAGACGATATGCTTCTACTAGAAGTTCTAAACGAAAACCAAAATTTCAGTTAGCAAAATCTGATTGTCTTTCTTAGTCTTACCTTCTCATCTTACTTTTTTCTAAATTGTTCAAGACACTACTAATTTTATTAATTGATAGCATAATAATTATTAACAATGTATGCAATTGCAATGTTGATTGTTGAAATATTATTTTTAATTTATCAGAAAAAAACATACGTCTCATAATACAAACATAACATTCATTGAATTGAGGTTAGATTTTCGCCTTTTCGTTACTGCAACCGCTCTGTCTACAGTCAGTAAACTCAGTAAGCTACCGGTGGTTGACGGGAGCTAAATGACATACCGTATGTCAAAATTGTCAAATAAGTAGGTACCGTTAATCAGAGTGTTTTTTAGAGGTTTCGAATTTCTCTATTAACTTGAGCATATCGAGTTGATCAGTAATTTCATGTTGATGAGCTTCCATCCCTTATTCGTGACTTTACATATTCGGCTAAGTGCACGACCATATTTTTTTAAAATAGTTACAGTTAAACTAAATTTCGGGATGTTTTTAATAAAAACGGTGTTGGCAATATCGTCGTATAATTCAATCATTTATTTCAATTGTGCCACTTGTTTGAAATACCGGATGTAGGATATAATGACAACACAATTTTTTAAGTGATTGCTTTGATTATATCAGACCAAACGGAAATCGTTTGAATAACGGTTTAAGGGACATAATTTTATTAAGTATTCTATGAGCACTTTTGTGATTTTTATCAGTTGATACGTTAAGAGAATTGAGTAGCAAGTGGGTTTAAATCTTAATCGTATTTTCGTGTTCTTAAATCACGTCCCCATTATTTCCATTGAATATTTCCATAAAAAATTATATACTATCAAATTATCTTTTATCCATGAATGGTTAGTTGTAATATGTACCTGATCTATCTTATAGAGGGTTGTCTCTGCCTATAGTGACTTTCTCCGATTTCGAATTGAAGTTCGGGTACAGTAATCGCCTTAGATACTTACTAGACAAGTAAAACATTGATATTGATTAAGCATATTCGAGCAAACTGCCAACCAATGTAAAACTCTCAGTGGCTTACAACCTGTAGTCGTGTTAGAAAGTTTGTAATATGTGTGATTTTTATATAGGTACCTATTGCACTTAAGATTATTCTACTTATTATCGGGGGGACATTAGTTTGGGTACACCAGATAAGAATTTGAAAAGAAAATCAACATTTTTGTTAACTTTTGTCAAAACGTTTTCTCGTAACATGCATGTTCAATAAAATTACGGTAAAGCGGCTAAATAAAGTATTTTTAAATTTAATCACGACTGAAGACAATCGGCTAATAATTATTAGTTCACGCTGGAGATGAAATGGAGTTTATTAAGGACACTCTATTATTATCACGAAGAGGTGAATTATCTAAATTACAGGAAATGGGTGGAAGAGAAAGTTATACCAAAGGTTTAGTTATCTAAAATAGATGAATATTTAAAATAAATACTTTTTCTAGTGCTACGTCAAATGTCTTATTCTAGAGCGAGTTTCTTCATCGTATTTATTCTGATTGTAGTGCCTTTCGTTTATCAACAATGATATGAAAGTTTTAGTAACCATAAATATATATAGTTTTGCTTTTGATGAGAGTACATTCTTACATTTATAATTAGAATAAACATATTAGTAAAGTGAACTTATACGAGGTCGTTTGGTACTGTCTAGAGTTCAATGTAACCTGTACATATATAATTATTTAGTTAGAATATAAAATAGAAGTGACTCTTAATAAGAGTTTCATTAACAATAACACTAAACTATTACATAAGGACTAATCCAATTGGGTAAAAACGGACCCTATTACTAAGACTCCGCTGTCCATCCGTCTGTCACCAGGCTGTATTACATGAACCTTAATAGTTAGACAGCTGAAAGTAATATTTGAGGGGGATTCTATACAACAAATGCGCTTGCGAGAGTCCGACTTACACTTAGTCGGTTTTTTATATTTAGGTTATCAAATTTACTTAATAACAATTACTCAGCTAAATATCTCTTAATGATTTTTAATACCGTTAAAAATAGTTAATTGATATAAGTATCTATAAACATAAGAAATAATTACAGCAAAAAACCTTCTACTATATCTGGGAAACATAAAAATATAACACTCCATATATAACAATAACTAATCTTCTTGAAAACCGGTCCTTTAAAAACGACAAGTCAACCAACTACTAGGCGATATAAATAAGGTAGAATCAAGCATTTCAATGAAAGGTAATAAACAGCAGTAGAACTTGAACTGAAATGTCGTAATACCGGAAATACGACAATTATTATACAATGAGGGTCTTTTTATACACTCTTTATCGGATCTTACTTTGTTACACCTATCTTCAGGATATTCACCTTATTACGTTATGTGTGAAGTTGCATCTATACAGAGGGTTTTCTTTTTTTCAGGGTATTGTCAGATAATTTGAACGGATATTTTATACTTAATTCAGAGACTTTATTGTTTAACTTTTTGACATTCAATACTATCGTTTGTGTCGTCAAAATCTATGTCTGTTAACATTCTGTCTAAGAAATTTGAGAAGTTGACGTTTGTATTTGTTAAGTTTGATCAGGTGTGATGGTTTTACATACCTCCATGTTGCGTTGAATCGAATTCTAGTGCGATCTTGCAGCGCTTATCGAAAGTAGGTATGAGGTAGATGAGTAGGTAACCAGAAAGTGTTATTATTTTGCTTGTATATGTTACCGTGAAAGACCGAAAGTAGTGGATGTCGACAAATGTCAAATGCCTTGGTGAAAGTTCGAACATTTCTTAATTCTATTATACATTCGGACTTTCACCGGTATATGTCGACAAACACAAATAAGGTCCGATGAATCTCGGACACTGCAGGTCGCGACAAGTTTTTAGAAGGTTCCAGCCCCGGCACGTCTTCATCTCAAGCACTGACTGACCCGCAACCAGACACGTCTTCATCTCAAGCACTGACTAATCCGCCACCTAACACATCTTCATCTCAAGCATTAACTGAACAACACGAGCAAATTTCTTTAAAAAGAGTAGCTGCAGAAGAGAATCTTCTACTTCAAGCAACAAAAATGTTTCGAACCTCAAAAAAAAGTTTCCTCCTGCCCAAATTGGTGTCCCTGATGTCGACGTGGTCGTACAGACCCTCAAAATGTGTTAGCGGTTGTTGTTGGAATAGAGGATTCAGACTTTTATAGATGAGCTAACAAAAATGGTACCTCGAAGCAGCTTTTCGCCCGTAATCAGCTCGTAATTTGTAAAGAAAAGTTACTTTCCATGGACGAAGTTTCAACAAAAGAAATGTCGCTAAGAGAATCATCTTCTGCTAATTCAAAAAGTGGAGGGCAAGGCTATACACGTTGTAACTGCAAAAGGAAGTGTTCCACGACTAAATGCAGCTGTAAAAGCAAGGAACTTTTGTGCAATGCAAAGTGCCACGGTAGTTTAAGTTGTTGAGTTCAACAAAGTCCTTTTCCCATATGGATTTTTTTCGTTTTTATTTAACAAAAAATTATTTTTAACATACACCATGAAGTGCATCCTGAATGTCGACAATCGCCGGTGTAAGTTAGAAATAATTAAATTTCAACAATATTTCGGACATACGTCAAGCAACGTTGAGAATGTTGACATTCACCGGTGTATCTCGACATTCACCAGATTTCGGTCTTTCACGGTAACATACACTCACCGGCACGAAAAACGGAGCAGTTGAATTTTTTTAAACAAACTTCAAATTTCAATGCTTTGTGATGTTTTATTATCATAATATCTTACACATGAATAAAATAACATATTTAAAATATTTTTTAACAACAATTGAACCTTTATTTGAAGTAAAAAAGTTTATTTGAGTTAAAATAATAAACCCCATAGATCTTATTACTTGGCCGTAAAGTGCAAGTGCATAGTTGGCCATGAATTTTGAGAAATGTGACAGATCCAACGTGACAGATACGTGTTAAATTTGTGCTGCGTTTATTTAATCTATAGTGATACATTTATTTAATCTAAAAAATATGTCTGTTAATCCCGAAACAGCGGCTGCTATTGTTGCGTTGCTTCAAGATGGGAGGAGTGAACGATATGTTGCCCGACAGTATAATGTATCCAATAGCACTGTGCACCGTATTTTTACACGTTTTTTGGAAACTGGAGCTTACAATAGACGACCTGGAACTGGTCCTCAACGCAGAACTGGCGGTCGTGATGATCATTTTATCACCTTACAAAGTCTACAAAATCATCATGCTACAGCTGTTGAAATCAGAAATCAACTTCTGGCAAACTAATGTAAGCGAGCGGACAGTTAGGCGAAGACTCAGGAAATCCAACCAAACCAGTCGTAGACCTGCGACAGGCCCAGAACTTCTTAGGCATCATCGTATTGCACGCCTTCAGTTTGGCAGAATTCATGAGCACTGGGGTGAAAATGAATGGGGGCACGTTTAATTTACTGACGAGTCCAGATTTAGCTTACGGTCTCCAGATGGCCGTGAAAGAGTATGGCGAAGGCAACACGAGCGTTTTGCTGAATGTACCTTCAGCACTAGGGTAGGATATCAAGGGGGATCCGTTATGGTGTGGGCCGGATTTTTCTGGAGGCACACACAGAATTGTACATCCTTCCGAGAGGCTCCTTAACTGCTGCCAGGTACATTGAGGTCGTTCTCCAAGATTTTGTTGTCCCTTATGTTGGTTTAATTGGAAATGACTTTCTTCTTATGCATGATAACGCAAGACCTCATACTGCGAGAATCACTCAACAATATTTAAACGAGGTAAACATTCCTGTTATGATCTGGCCAGCGTTAAGCCCAGATACCAACCTCATAGAACATGTTTGGGACATGCTTGGGCGAAGAATGCGAAGTCGTGTTCCTGCTCCTTTGACTTTAAATCGGCTACGACAAGCTCTTTTAGATGAATGGGAACTTATTCCACAAGCGGACATTCGGCACTTGATTTTAGGCATGCCAAGAAGGATACAGGCATTAATTCGAGCACGTGGGGGCAACACCCTTTATTAATAATGCGGCTCCAAAGTTTGGGATAGCAAGTCGTTTCAGTTTTGAATAATTTAAAGTCGTTAAGACACATCAGAAATTTATTTACGTTCTGGTTTTTTAAATTGTTACAAAAAGTTTTTTGTTCTCGTTTTTTAAATTGTTCGGAACACTTTTTTTTCTTCAAATAAAGGTTCAATTGTTGCTAAAAAATATTTTAAACATGTTATTTTATTTGTGTGTAAGATATTATAATAATAAAACATCACAAAGCATTAAAATTTGAAGTTTGTTTAAAAAAATTCAACTGCTCCGTTTTTCGTGCCGGTGAGTGTATATACTTATTTGTTTAGTTTTATTCGAAAAGAAAAAAACATGTTAAAGTGAATTAGTCCTATCCCAATATTTTCAAAATCGTTGCTTTAGCTCCTATACAAAAAACTAAAGAGGAATTGTCACTACATCTTTCATTTATACTACACCTATATAATTTTCTCAATATCTCTAGCTGCTCCTTCCATTATAGAACTCTTTTTGATATTCACAGTTCTATTTTTTAAATGGAAACTATTCGATATAATACGAGATAAAATATTTTCAAGCTATATTGTAACTATTCATTCATTAATGTGCCCACAATGCCTACATGATAGTTTACCATCTGAAAGGCTAATTCATACCAACAATAATATTAGTATTAACAGTTTGTCGTAGGTTTGCATTGGTCGTATATGCACCTACGAGTAATTTCTATTGTTACTAAGGACGTTCATTGTCTTCCCTCTCATAAAAAGTGAAAATTCGTACATACGTACGAGGCACGTCTTTTATATTTCCCATATAAAGCTAGAAAAAAAACAGTAGATAACTTTTAAACACTATTTTGTTTTCCAAAGTATTCTCCACGCAGAGAAATACATTTTTGCATAATTTTGAACTAATTCTGGAAGCAGCTATTTCACTCGCATTTTGGTACAATCAAAATAGAGTTTTTGAAGTCGTTATATAATAATATATCACACCAAGGTGGGAAGAGTTTCATTACTGTCGAGAGATTAGTTAGCTATTATCTCGAGACAAGAATGAAACTTCCTACCGAGCTTTGTATACTATTTTATTTACAACCATCATATCCCGATCAAAATTAATAAATCTTTGTTTAGTTCTGAACACACCTAAAATATTACATTTGACAACTGCTATCACCAATATAAATAAATGTCAGATAAAGTCTGATGGATATTAAGTTCGCGAATAATAAATTAAGAAAAATGTCATCCGATGAAGTATTGATGGATTTTATCCCTCCAGAAATAGGTATTATAAAATTTAACAATGTGCTATATTTTAAATATGAAAAATATTCATCCAAAATAGGTAATATTAGGTAACGATCACATTATTTTAGAGGACGGGTGGTGAGGGCGGGAAGTAGAGGTATATAATATGACACTTTCCAACCTTCAATGACGTTAGTAATGACAGCATTACATATATGGTTGTGAATAAAACTAATTATTCTATCCTTTCAAGATATAAGGTACCTTATGTTTTTCTGTAACTCCTCATAATGTGTGTACAAAATTTCATACTGTTCGGTTAGGGGTTAGGTAAAGGCGGAAAAACGTAACAGATAAACAAACTTACATTTGCTTTTATCTTAGAGAATGAATTTCTAATCTAAGGCTTTTATAGTATTAGTTGGAATACCATCAGTCAGATTTAAGTACTTAAGTTTTAGAAATTACGATGTTAAAATACGTGCCTGCAGGTTCTTAACTTTGAACTATTGATTTCTTAGGTATCTCAATTAAAGTGAATTTCAGATATAATTAACATTGCACAACTATTCAATTAATTTGTGTATGAAATGTCTACGTCCATACCTACATTTTTAATTTTACTACTTGCGAAGTACGACCTTGAATGGTCCTTCACAGATTTAAACTTTAAATTAGAATAAAATAAATTGTTTAAAACAGACAATAGGGCGATAAAAATAATAATTTATACAACTAGTGCATAAAGAGGTACTTTTTGTCATGAATGGAAAAGTAACAGCAATTCCATGAGTGAAAAATTATACTTTATCATATGATACCTACAATATTTTTTTCAAGCTATTTCAAGTAAATTACAATTTATAGCGGATTCAAAATTATTGAATTGGAAATTGTAGACGGTAATGAGCTGTGTGTGTATGTTCGTTTTATTCTGCAATGTGAATAGGTACCAAAATTTCAGCAAACCGAAATATTGATACTTTATGCAAATCTATAAACGTTAAGCCAGTTTCAGTTATTCAATGACTCGATATCTTTTTTCAATAAGGCTGGTAGGAAAAACATGAACAACACGGGCACCTATTTTTTGCTGTAACTAAACCACCGTTTTAAGCGCTACAATTCTGTAAAATAGAAGATTATATAACACAATCCGTGCAATACGTGCTGACCGTACAATGCTGGTCAGTTTACAACATAGGTACTACTACTACTAAATGTGCAACAACATAGGTAACTAAAATATATGTACATGTTACAGTTAAAGTAGATTGTTAGGAAGAGTAGACTCTGCCTAGGTAAAGTATACTTTTACTGGTCTTTTCAGTAAAAGTTTATAAAAACCCAAAAGTATTGAAATTTGATCAACATTTACTAGTCAGAGTTGACTATACCTAGGTAAAGTATACTTTCACTGTCTGGAGGTAGTAAAAGTAGACTTTTACTGAATAATTTGTCACCACTATAACAGAACATTGGGAATTCACAATGAACATGTCATTTTGGTAAATGTGAGAAAAGGGAGAAGGAAATATAATCATTACATTCTCCCTTCCCCTTAAAAGATATCCAATACTTTGTAATGAACATTAATATATTCAAGAAGGGGAAGGGAATATAATCATTGGATTCACCCTTCCCCTTAAGATATCCAATACTTTGTAATGAACATTAATATATTCAAGAAGGGTAAGGGAATATAATCATTGGATTCACCCTTCCCATTTTTGAAAAATATCCAATACTTTGTAACACGCATATCAAGTGATTCAAGAAGGGGAACAGCTAATTTAATGATTATATTCCCTGTCCCTTCTTGAATAACCTAGTGTGCATAACAATTCATTCATCACTAAAGCAGTGCGATCAACATTTCTTGTTCGAAATCAAACTTAAAAAACAAAGTGCACGTGCAAATCTTCCAGTTAATCAACTTTTACTAAATCACAGCAATCATAGTAAACTCTTCCTGGGAAAAGTTGAACTGCTTATTTTATATCAACTTTTACTGATACTTTCAGTAAAAGTATACTTTACCTAGGCAGAGTCAACTCTTTCTAACAATCTACTTTTTCCTGTAACATATATAAGAGTGTATGCCATAGAGACATATATTTCTTTCTTTATGGTCACAGAATAGCCTACTTACACAAAAGTGTCACCGTTGTTCTTATTGAAAACAGCCTCCAATATATATTAGTTGCTTATACTGTTATTTTATGGTTCACACGTGTCTATTTTGCATTTAATTAAATTGGCCATATATTGTTGATCATCTTTGAAGTGCTCTTACGTGGTTTCCACTCTAATATTTCGTTTAATTTATATAGTTTATATAGTTTCACTCTTAAAAGTACATACATCTGAAGAAAACAATAATTTAATAACTCAATATACTTTGCACCTTTGTAGTTATTTAAAAGTTGGTTTTCCCAGTGTAAGTTAAGGGCATCTTAGATGCTGATACTGTCATCAATGTCAAATCAAAATGTATTTCTTATGGAAATATTAAAAGATGTCCTTTCTATGTAAGTAGGTCATTTTGTGTTATGGGGCACACTTATCTCACAGAACATACCAAAGGAACAAGCAGCAAGAAATGTAAATGAAACTGAAACGACTTCCTGTGCCACCTATTAATGGTGATTGTCTTAATTTATTATGGTAGCTGCATAAAGCTTTTTTAGTCGTATATACTTGGTTTGCAAGTTTATTTTTATAGTTTTTGAATTATTAACAAATAATATTTATCTTTGATAGTTTTTGATCTATTATTTTTCACAATAAGACAAAGTACAAAAGGATTTATAAGTAAATTTAGGCTAATATCGAGGAAAATATATTTCAAAGCCTTATAAAGCGTTAGAATAATTATTATTCTGCGATATCTATATCTACATCAATGTCTAGCATATGCGGACGACATAGTACTTGTGGCAAGATCCAGGAAAGAACTTTTAAGCGTATTTAAGCTACTGGAAGAGAAGGCAAGAGAACATGATCAACGAAAAAAAAAATTAATGGTAATGAAGGACAATGAGGAAACCGATATTATTATAAACTGTAATGAAAATAATAGCTACAGAATAGAAAAAGTGGAGGAAATCGAATATTTGGGAGTCACTATCACAAATAAAGGAGACGAAGAAAGGGAAATAGAAAAAAGGTTAACAAAAGGCAGTAAAGCAGCAGGAATGGTATCAAAGATGTTGAAATCAAAAGACATATCACGAACAGCTGAAATAAGAATGTACCAGACAATAATAAGACCGTCAGTTACCTACGCTTGTGAAACTTGGACAATGAACAAAAAAGAGCAGAATAAATTAGAAATATGGGAACGTAAAATGCTCAGAAAAATGTATGAAGGTATTAAGAAAGATGGAATCAACAGAAGAAGAACAAAGAACTCTTAGAATTATATAAGCACCCAAGTATAACCCGTATAATTAAAGCACAGAGCACATATAGGTAGAATGACGTGAGATAGATGGGTAACACGAGTGCTAAAAGGTGGTAAAAAGAGAAGAGGAAGGCCAAAGAAAAATGGTTGGAAGAGGTTAGGAGAGACCTGCGAGAACAGGGGGTCTATTCACTAACAGTGAGAGCTCCTACGAGAGTACACACTTAATAAAGTGCGCATGCGAGCTCTCTCGAAATTGAAAATTATGATATAGCCCGCATGCGCACTTTATAAGTGTGTACTCTCGTAGGAGCTCTCACTGTTAGTGAATAGACCCCCAGTGAGAGTTAGGGACTGGGGAAACGGGGCGAGGAACAGAAGGAAATGAAAAGAGAGTGAAAGATCTCGAAGCCGAGGGCCAGATAGGCCTGTGGTGCTGTTTTTGTTTTTTAATATATTGGTATATTTTCACTAACCTAGCTGAACAAAAAAAGAAAATTTTGGTCTTCAAATTTTATTTGCATTTTTATTTATATTTTACGCTCTGTTCTTAGACTTGTAGATGAGTTTATGTCATCGTTAAGTATTAGTAAAAATCTCAAGAGGGGGTGGCACCTTAGGTCTTTGCACGCGGGCGGCCGACATCCTAGGATTGGCGATGCTTCTATCTTTTAAATTATTATTTTGTTATTCATCCAGTTATAATATATTTAAACATCATGCACACCACACATTTCTTAATAAATTGACTTTGTGCACAATGATGCAGCTGGAATAATACATAACTAATAAATATATGCGGCGCCATCATAATTCTATAAATGTTAGCCAACATCAACGTTTTCGGGCTTTAAACACAAAATATCCGGGAGATACTTAAGGGTTAAGGAAAGGGTAATCTGTGTTTCAAACGCAATGACAGCTGGAACACGTACGTCGAGCATTTGAGCGAGCGGGACCTCGTTTGCGTGCTCAAAATGCAAAGTGGCTCTGATTGCACTCAAATCCAGAACAATATTGTTATTATCTAATCAATTTGGAGAATCTTCGAACGAATTCTACATAAGCTCAACTGAAAACTACGAGCATCGTTTAAGACAAATTATAGACTTTTTATACAAAGTATTCACTCTAATAGTTAATATGGATATATTTCTAGTTAACATTTGCTTGACTATTTTGCTAGTTCAGGTTTTTTAAATCTAATTTATACAATAAATCTAGATATATACACATTGTAAGTTCGTCGTATATGTGACAACGTGTTTTAGACATTGCAAGGTTAGGACAGAACTTAGAACCAAAAAAACTGCACTAATGAATCTCATAATTACATCAGGTAATTATTAAAACCGTTTTCATGTCGCTGTTAACTTCGTATTTACATATCTTGTTTTCTATAATTAATATTTTCAAAAGTATTACACGTTTTTTCTAAATATAAAACAGTGATTAGTCACATTTTCCCTTACTCAATACTTAATAATAGTTTTTAACCGAGTTGTATACTTTTCCGGATGTATTTTAGTTCAGAAAGTTCTACTTTCCGCACGCTTCTAGTTTTCAGACCTAGCCTTTGATCAGTTTAGAGCAAGATTGTCTTTCAGCACCCTTTTCCGCACGCAAAGAATTAACTATTGTATTTGGATGAATATTTTTTCCATTTTATCAAAATTTGCTTCAATAAATTTTAATGATACAATGATTACATAAATAACCAAAAGGTATTGTATAAACTTCTTAGTTTGTATTTAGTTATTATTTTATATCTAATTAAATAATATTTTGCTTATTTTTTGATTGCGTATGGAAAATTTCCACTTTCCTCACTGGTTGGAAGAATACCTATTACCTGCCGTACTAAAACTAATCTCTTATAATATATTTTTATCATATTGATAGCACGATTTTAGGTAAAGAGACCCTAAAATCGCAATAAATCATAGAAACACATGGACATGGAATTTAGGCAGGATAAAATAAATCAATTAAGTATATTTCAATTCCCCAAAAGCGAATAAATATGGACAATGAGTAGGATATTCCGTGAATTATTACGAATTGTAAGACTGCACAAATCGAAATTCAAAAAATATGTAATTGACGAAATGTTGTTAGAACGTAGAATAACTGTGCTAAAATTACCACCATACCACTGCGAACTCAACTCTATTGAACTTATATGGGAGCAAGTAAAGGGTGACGTAGAACGAAATAATAAAACTTATAAATTGGCAGACCTTCATCAATTACTGCAAAAGAAAAGTGTCTGCAGAGAACTGGAAAAAAGCATAAAGAAGAACAGAATATAATATGGCAACTGGACAATATCATTGATCGAACCGTTGAATCTATAATAATTAATGTTGGAGTTGAAGATTCGTCAGATTCTGATGAAATCGAATTTTGATTAGGTACAGTCAAAGTCAAATGAAACGCACAACTACATTAGTTTGAGACTGCATTATTTAAACATCTGCTATCCCCATCAAACAGATCTACGTTTTTTAGATCACAATTGAAGTATTTCTAATACATTTTAGCGAAGGCTTACCAAAAATCATTGAAACCAATTGAATTTTTATGAATTTTGGTGTTTGTCTTGTGCGCTTTATTTGACTTTGACTGTACATTATCTGCAAGTTTTTTACAAATCAGCCCTTTTTAGGGCTACAAATCATACTTATATAAGTAAAGCTTACTAATTAATTAATTAAATTTTATAATCTAGGATTTTCTTCTTACCCAACTACAAAGCGCACTGTCACGGCAAATTCATCACTTCTAAATATATTTGAATGGTAATGGTATTATAGTTCTATTGTCCTCGCTACCTGCGGTTCACTTATAAAGGAATAATCTAGCGAAAATTGCTAACTGAATACATATTTACATCAAGAGGCGCTCACAATTCTGTTTAGTTCTTTGAATCTACACGTTTTTAAATTTATAATTAGCTCTTCAGCTATCAATATGAGAAAAATATACTATACCTACTCTAAGAAACAATGCACCTTTAGCATTCAAAGAAAATATTATCGAGTAGATATTAAAACGCTTCCGAGTGTTTGTCCAGAAAGTTTGATGTTTCGTCTTTGTGTATTTTTATTCCGTAAAAATAGTTTTATACTGAAAATATTAATTTCTAAGAAAAATATTTGTTAATATAACAGTTGTTATTTTAAAAATATTTGTTGCAGTTATTAGAGGATGGCTAGCGGAGCCAGACCTGGCTCCCTGGTACCTCCCAGAGTGAATGGAACTGCTTTTCCAGGTTTAGTACTTCCTCCGGCAGATGATGGCCCCCGAGTCGAATCTTGCACACACGTCGATACGCACTATGATATTAAGGTTGCCGTCGTCTTTTCCCTGTATATTATTTTTGGAATTTTGTATACTTTTGTAGGTAAGTTTGTATTCAAAATTATTATTGTCAGTTCACTATAGTATGAACAGACTTTACCAAAATAATCTACATAAGTAAATTTTCATTTTTTTCACTGTTGTTTTCATGACCTTACATGAAAAGTCATAAAAGTTTACACTATACCTACGATGATAGTAAATAAACAAAAAGTAATAATTGTGTAGACACCAAATTTCATTCACCATTTCTGTTGTTTAGTATTTTCAAAAATTGCTCTCTAACATTAGTACCTAAGATTAAATTATGTATAATGGACAATTTTTGTTTTTTTACTATAAAGAGCAGATATGTAACTACTCGTACAGATAAACTTTCGAATAAAACATGACTGCGGAAAATAGGAGAAAAGTTATAAAAGCTTTCTGTTGAGCAATGTTTCATGTTGTGCTTCTATTACATTTTCCGACTGTTGAAATATAGGTAATGCTTTGAAAATTTGAATTCAAGACGTAAATATTTAATACTGCACAAACTTTGAAATAAAACTAGTTCTTGAAGTGCATGACTAAGACTTTGACTTTAAATCAGGTCGTAACCAGATAGTATTTTATTTTAAATGAAAAATAAGGTTTTTCCTATGATTTATGTATTTCATTATACATGTCGTAGATTTATTATGATATCAGTCGCATAGTCAGATCGTTCTTAGTCGTCCACTCGGAAAGAAATTTATAGCGATAAGGTGTTGTGTTCGACGGGAATTTCAGCAGTACCCAAACGTTATTTTTACCTAGCTTTAGCTGAAAACACCTTAAGGGGCATCTACCAAATTCGACCTTGCACAATTATGCTTTGTAAATTTTTTTGTTTCCCTACGTCCTCACGTTTAAGTTCACATAACGAAAATATTTTATTAGAAATATGAAAGCTCCGCAACATGTAGGTAGCCAAGCG
>CAJUYI010000678.1:0-24322 GCA_910591695.1 Galerucella pusilla | reverse complement strand
TCTTGAATTCATTATCATTTTTATGAGCATTCGCGAATCAAGTCAAATACTTCTCCTCGCGGTAGAAAATTTAGTGTATTCTCTTTCTATTTATATTCATCAGTTTGGAAAGTAAAGTTGGAAACAAATTCTATAAATAAATTAATAATAATAAACGTTGGAATATTCTATCCATTTATTTTCCAAGTTAATAGTTATTTGAAAAAACAAATTATTTTCAATTCTCCATAGTCGAAGCTTTCAATACCAATTAAAGTCAGTTAATTAAGTTAATTTATAACCAATAAAACTGAATTGGAAATATAAAAAGACCAATTTATTAATTTTACGAGTTTATAAAATATCTGTCCGCGAAAGTTTATAATAAAATAAAAAGCGAATAAACAATTTTATTTTTCAGGATACCGATGTTTCAAAACCGTTATGTTTTTAACTGGATTTATTTTTGCCTCCAGTATAGTTTATCTCATATGCCAACAAGGAGATCTGATGCCAGCATACGGAAATGAAGGTAAACTATAACCATTTGAATTTCAAGTCAATGCATACCTACTAAATACCGTGCATATTTAATACAAAAAAATGATTATGGAGAATTAATAATTTTCATGATGAAGATTATGTTATAAAATTCAACCCAAATCTAAGATAATATCCGAAGGACACAAGACTCCTATGTTACTGCATACAGATACAAAAACAAGGAAGAAATTATTGCTGGAATGTACAATAAGGGGAAAAACTCATCACAAATAAGTCAATACTCTAGTGAACCGAAAGGTGACAAAAAACTGACACAAGAATACCAAGAAGAGCTCAGTGTCCTCTCAGAACACAATAAAATAACTTGGATGTAGGTTACCCAACACTATGGTATTGGTATTCGGGTCAAATAAAAAGCTGATGGTCTAGCCAGAAAAAGCTGATCAACTCCATATATTGTCCCACTCGGGTCTTCTAAATCTAGCATCTGAGGATGCATACAGCATTTTGCCAAAAGGAATAAAAGAGAGAGGTGAGATGAAGTCTCTCCCATGCACCACGAGAAAACATTTTTAAAGATCTGCACAAAATGGTTCTGACAGGCAATACTCAAGCAATATTCTAGCTAACTCCCGAAGAATACAACAGCCAACTGGTATAGGGGACTAGAATTGAAGTAAAACACAAAAATCCCAAGAGAACTTAGACACAGGCCATGATTTGTATACCATCCATGTAGTAACTTCGGATTTTAGGCGCAAACTCGTTTTGCAAAAGCGTACCTATACTTGAATTTTTTCTTCTTAAGTTACAGATATTTACTAATTATATCCGACACACTTAGGTACTCTTGAATTTGTAGAAATATAAATTTTATGTAATTTTTCTTAGTAGGTACAGTATTTTTTTCAATTTAAAACCTATCTGTTTTCATTTATATTATGTCTCTACATTCAATATTATCACTTGATTCTATTTTTCAATTGATTTCATATGTCAAGTTTATGGTTATTTGCTTTGTTAAACGCAACAACACGTACTTACTTACATTATATAGTTGAACTGTAGCCAAGGGGTCACAAATGAGGTCGCTAAAAAGCGTTTATCTTGATTCATTGCACTTAGAATTGTTATTTTCAAATGCACAAACTTTTATCATTTCAGATTATTTAAAAATATATCCATATAAAGTGGGTAAAGTTCATTGTAAAAAATTAATTGTGCTTTTAAGAGTCATCAATCGTATTTATTTTCGTTCTGTTAACTTTGGACATCATTTACAAGTCAGGATTTCAGTTGTTAAAAATATGGATTTATTATAAGATAGTAAATATTCGTCTATATGTATTCAATGAAATGTCACACTTTTAGATTACTACTTAGATTTTTCAAATTTTAATAAGTGTTTGTGTAATAGTTTTAATGCTATTTCACACGCTTTATATCAGCTTTACTTGTATGTATATACAGTGTGGAAATCACTTGGAATAAAACTCTTTATGTCATTAGTTTAGAAAATTATAAAAAATGCCGACACGTCAACTTTTGAATTGAGTTGTGCGTTATGTGAACATAAATTTAAATGTACAGGGTGATTCACGCAAGTATGCCATAGTCGGTATTGTTTTTTTTTAATGAAACACCCTGTATATTTGCATATTTTTGAAATCCTCTTAATGAACCGATTCCAACAAACTAAATAATGTATGGTCAATTATGAATTATACAGGGTGAAATTTTGAAATAAGTAATTAATAATTTATTACACTTGAAATATTGGTACTTTTTTAAATTAGCTAAATATGGATTTATCATAAATATAAACTAACTAATTATTAGACGTATTTGTATATTAAACAAAACCTACTACGCCCATGAATTTTATCATAAATACCTAAATATTGCCTAAAAACGCCCAAAATCGGTAAATAATGTGGATTGTTTTAAATCGGTAAATAATGTGGATTGTTTTCTATTCTGTCAGTTGTTGATGTATTGACAGTTTATACTGAAAAAGTAAAATCTTTGTCAAACACTCTTTCCTTGTCGACATAACAATGAAATATTTAACTGACACTCACCGAATTGAGATTTTAATGATGATATGGTACGGGGATAACTGCAGAAGTCAAGTGGAAGTGGTAAACTTATTTAATCACAGGTATCCCGAATTGCCTAATATTTCACAAAGTACTGTGTCTAAAATTCATGCACAATTCAGAGAACTTGGACATGTCAAACCATTGAAAAGAAAACCACACTTCGTTAAAGATGATGTGAAATTGGATATCTTGTTAAGAGTCGAAGAGAATCCAACTTCAAGTACACGTCAAATTGCCCGTGAAAATAATATTAGTCATACAACTGTTCTAAGATGTCTTCATAAAGAAAAACTTCATCCCCACAAATTAACTTTGATGCAGGAGTTAACAGAAGACGATCCAAATCGTAAAATGGATTTCTGCGAAAGATTGATGAATAAGCTGAACAGAAATGAGATAGCTCATTCTTTTTTCTGACGAATCAACATTCACAGTGAATGGAGAGGTAAATCGACAGAACTGTGGATATTGGATGCATGAGACACATATACTCAGTACCCTCAAAAGGTGAACGTTTGGGCCGGTATCATGGGCGACCATATTATTGGTCCTATATGTATAGATGGAAATTTGACAGCTGAAAAATATATAAATATGCTTAGAAATGAAGTTATTCCTGCGTTGGCAAACTTATATCCCAACGCAATAGATCCTACCTTACCGAATGAAAATGTTTGGTTCCAGCAAGGTGGGGCAACACCCCATTATGCTTTAATGGTAAGAACTTATTTAGATGTAATCTTCCCCAATAAATGGATTGGACGAAGAGGTACTATTGAGTGGCCAGCTAGGTCGCCAGACCTTACGCCGTTAGATTTTTTTCTGTGGGGTTATCTCAAGAACAAAGTATATGCAACACAACCAACTAGCATTGTAGACCTCAAAGACATGGATAACTACAGAAATACGGAATATTTAACCTCAAACTTTAAACAAAGTTAAGGAGGAGTTCTATAGGAGACTGTGCTATTGCCAACAACTAGGTGGAGAACATTTTGAGCATTTATTTTAATGTATTAAAATCAAAATATTTTGTGTATGTGTTTAATAACTGTAAAAATAAAAATTTCACCCTGTATAATTCATAGTTGACCATACATTATTTAGTCTGTTGGAATCGGTTTATTAAGAGGATTTCAAAATTTTGCAAATATACAGCGTTTGCCGATTGCAGTACTTGTAATGCTATTTTTTTCAGAAATCCGAATTTCATCTATTTTCTACTTGCACACCACGAACCGCTCTTTAAGTTTCCAATTTTCCAGTATTGTTTCTAATGAATCAAATAAATTTTGTTTTTAGGTGTCTCCTTATTGGCTGGTGTCTTATTTGGTCTGATAACGATGTTGGTGCAGTATGTAGGCTTGTTCATGAGTGGTCTACATACAGGAGTTCTTTTGGGTCTTGTTGGTTTATTTACGGCTGACCACTTTGTGGAAACATCACCGAAGGGATCTGTATGGTTGTGTGTTGGTGTCTTGCTCTGTTCGGCGCTGACGGTTGCTATATTTAATTTATATTTTAGGAAAAGTAAGTTAATTGGAAAAGTGTTTTTCAGAATTTTATATTAACGTTTAAATTTGTTTGTAGGTCTCACAATACTTGGCTCAAGTCTATATGGTGGAGCAACATTATCTATCGCTATTGATTACTTCGTGGAGAAGTTATCGATGGTGACTTGGCTGTGGCAAAGAGTGTCTCTGAGACCTGTTCAACCTCCTCCATGTTGGTTTTCTTGGATAGTGCTCGGAGCTTGGCCCTCGTTCGTGTTGGCTGGATTGATTATTCAGTTTGGAATCACCGGAAGAGGCATACATCACGAAGATGGTATAATTTCTCCTAAAATTCTTTAATTCTTAAATAATTAACAAATACGAGGGTTGTCTTTCAAGCGTTGCATATAACAACATAGTTGGCACCTGTCAACAAATATCAAATGTCAACATCAACTGTCATATTTAGTTGAGTAAACGTTAACTTATTGTTCATAAAAAGTATCCGTGGAAAGAAAGAAAATTGATGGCGCTAGAATAGCTAAAGAGTTATAATATTTTAGAATAGGCACGACGTGGTAAATTATTTTAGGTTCTGTAAATAGAGGGTCTGTTTATTTTCATTAGGTTACCCTTTATGCTTGATTTTAGCAAATTTCAAGGAAAAAATAAGTATTTCGTGTGGCTGGTGTTATGTTTGGTTAGAAGTAAGTTTCTTCAAAATCTTTATACATATAACTGTGTTTCAGAATACAAATGAAAACGCTTACAGTTCGCCTGTTCATTTCAATTGTTTCTGCTTCAAGTATTAATACCCAGATATTTTGCAAAAATATCTAAGTCTACGATAAAGAATGTCCGATTCAGACTCAGATGGAGTACCGCAAGCGATTTGGAAGAGGCCGCACAAAGTGCAATATCGACAGTGTTTCCACAAACACCAAAAGCTGTTTGGCATATGAAAAAATTGAGAAGTGGCTTGAAGAAAAGAAAATTAAGCACATTGATGAGAAGGTTTAATAGCCTAATTCGAGGTTAGAAAGACTCAGAATGCTTATAGGACTTTGAAGAAGCTGTACCTACCTAAACTGGATTGATGACTTGATGAGTCAGACGCCCAATAATTTTTTACAATTTTAGAATTTCTCGGCAAGAATGCCTTGCCTAGTTGGTTTTTCTTTTCGGGAATGAAACACCGCATCGGTCGACAATATCTCGTTGGAATGGAGAATTTAAATGACGACGGATTATTCTTAGCGACAATCCAAGAACGGTAACAGGCATTTTTCAACAAAAATGTACAGGGGGTGCCATCATATGAAAATAGAAAGTAAGGGGTGGCTACCAAGGGACTGTTAGGTTTTGATACGTCATAGGAAGGAATTTTGATGCCACTTATAATAGTTTTTACAGTATTGGATTATCAAAGGTAATACCACGAGTGCTTCAAATTTTATCGATCATTTTTTCTTTTCCACGAAAACTTGTTTATTTGGCAAACAAACCGATTGATAAAATTACGAGTCCGTCAGGACGAGGGATTTTATCTAAATTCGGTTTGTTTGAATGTTTTTGCCTCAAATAAACGAGTTGTATTTGGGAAGATTATTTTTTTCAACAATTAAAAATTTTGTATTACCTGAATGTTCAATATTCTCTTGGATGATGGCACTGAATCAGTTTGTGTTCATTTTTCAATAAACTTCGAAGCACTTTTAGTTGTCAATAATGACAAATTCAAAATTTTGTATTACCTGAATGTTCAGTATTCTCTTGGGTGATGGCACTCAATCGGTTTGTGTTCATTTTTCAATAAACTTCGAAGCACTTTTAGTTGTCAATAATGACAAATTCAAAGTAAAATTTTGACGTTCCGATGTAAACAAGGTTTTATCGATGAGGAAGCAGAATTATCAGTATAATACCGAATGATTGGCTAGAATAATGTATTGCTATTGGTTAAAACCACTAAAATGTCAGATTTTGACAAGTGAAAAAAATAAACAGTATAATACCCATGGAAACTGGATAATAATACAGAATGATTGGCTAGAATAATGTATTGCTATTGGTTAAAACCACCAAAATGTCAGATTTTGACAAGTGAAAAAAATAATCTGTTAAATTGAGCGAGATATTGCCTGTAAACGATAACTGGGACATGGTGTATATTAAAAAAAGACAACCCTTGTATTTAACAGTAATTACAAGGCAAAAAATTTAGTTTTTTGAATGATTCATATTCGTTTCAGTGAAAGCTGGTAGACAGAAATTAAGAGCAGCACCTCCGAGGGTCGTAACGCGAGCTGAACGGGCTGAAATGAAACAGAAAAAGTACAGATATCTCTATCAAGTTCGTACTGCTCATGGTGATGTGATAAGTCAGGTTTGTTGCTTTTTATTTTATTATATGCATAATAGCTTGTTCCAATAAGAACGAATAAAAAAGAAAACTGATTAAGTATAATTCGGAACAATTAACTTTTTACTGATATTCAATTAATGAAGTGAACATTTTCATGAAAAATAATTCGAAAATGCTAGGATTTAAGACTTTCTGCAAATATTGTTAAGAATGTTGTTGATTGCTCGATAATGCAAGTTTATTTGTGTGGCAATTAGCCCGTAATTCGTTATAAACAATAAATAAACAAATTGAATAACTAGAGAAATAGGTACTCAATTAATTTCCACCAAAATTCCATTTTCCCCCACTAGGGGTTACCCGCAAAGGTCCACACTTCAAAAGCTGTATTATCGGATTTGACACACCCTTATCCTTAACAAAATTCAAACAACCTTAAGTAGCTGCCATTATTTTCGAATTAATCAGCTCACAATTCACGACCTTGAACAGATTATGAATACTTTTATATTTTAGAATTTTGTGCAACAACTTCAAAAGAAGGATACTAATGATAGTCAAGGAGAATGCAGTACCCTCCAATCGGATGCAACACATCTCACTATATTACCGGATACCCAACTGGCAGCTTTAACGGAAAGCGAAGATGACAGTCAGACAGAAATAACTGCTCGACGATGAAGATTTTCGCCATTGTGACAACGTTTTCTTTCGTCTGACGTTACTTAGATTTTCAAATCGTTTCAAACTATTTCAAGCTTTAAGACAATAAGTGACATTTTTGTTCGATGTAATAGATGTTCCAAAAGATTGACAACTTGCTGAATATTCCCACAAAACAAACTAATCCCGATATTAAGTGCGTAGTGCCCTCCTCAGGGGACCAATATATGTATATAAAAGGAAATATATCGGATTTCTGGTTATTTTCCACAGATTAGAATAGTTATGGAAGAATTGTGGAAAATAACTGGTTCGTGAAAAGTGTAAACTTAACGGGATTGATGTAGAAAACTATTTTCAGGACGTTTCACTCATGATTGTATTTAGATAATTTCACTCTCCATTTTGTTTTGAGCTCGAGAATTTCGATGATTACCTATTATCATAAGAGAAAACACCTTCAAGGTTTTAATAGTTTTTAAAAAGTTCGGTGTTATATCATATCTGGATATAATAGTTTGCTGAGGGAAAAAATCTTTGCCTACAATGTATTTATTCATTGAATTTAGGGAAGTATACATTTTCTTATTTCAGAATTGAATAAAGTTATAGTATTAGTAATAGAAAAAGCAGACATTGGAGTAGGAGTTATTAACCCAATGGGTTATTTATGTCTATAGGAATACATGGTGCTATGGGAATTATTGAACACCATGAAAATGTTTCTGTAAAAATCAAAAAATATTATAGGATTAAGTGGGTAAAGAAAGGAGACACAATCATGACAAGAAACGTAGAAAATAATTTTCTACTGATATTTATTATGCTTTACATAATATATTACTGCATTGTTATTCATATAAAGTTGAATGTTTTGTGGGTGATCAGTTTATATATTAAGAGAATTTTCAAAAATATTTTCCCATTGAGTAATAAAAACTGTTATAACAATATGAAATACGTAGTATTTAATAAAGTAGATACCTTCATCACACACAGTTGTCATTTCATAGAATTTTTAACTCGATTTGTAGCCATCAGCGATTTTTTGGCATCTTATTCAAACCTACACCTTGTATACCTATAATGTCTCAAGTCAACAAGGTCAAATAGTGAAATTAGTGAAAACAGATCAACTAATATAGTGCCAAAGTCAGTCAGAAGGAAAGTAAAGACATGGTCTTACCTATTTAGAGGTGAGAATAGTTCATGAAATGGAGAGAAAATGAAACATTCTTTCATTTCAATTGACTATGAAGTCAGAGAGAAAGATTGTTAGGCTCAAAGTATTGAAACCATGTATTACTTCACAAATGTAGAATATTTGCTTAAATGTATTATCCACCTTAGCAAAATAGAAAATAGTGAAAATATTTTTGAAAAACTTTTTGTAGTACCTTAAATGGCAAATTAAATGCTGCTGGTATCTTCAGTCCAAATACCTATATGAAAAATAAATACGTCCCAAAGCAATTTTTATATAGGAAAAAAAATTCGCACATATTTAATCTGTCATTTGAAACTACCTTTTTATATCAACAGAATGTGACAAAAATGTGAAATATATTTCACTCAATCTCCTTGTAACACGTACATTCCATGACGAGCATTTTTTGCTATTTTCTTGTCACAATCTGTTAAATATAGATACTGCCAAAAAAAGTTAAAATCGTAACAAATACCTGATAGTAAATCAAAAACTTATATACTGGTATATGTAGAGTATTTACTATATATAAAACCTTTTGATTATCGAGAATTTATTATCAATATGCAAGCCAAAACTTAGTAGTAGAACACCATCAGAAAATGTTTCCTCTGATCAAAAAAATATGAACTTTTGCATACCCTACAGATTCAATGTGCTCTTTCAAAAATGGTAATAAAAAATTACTTTGAATGAACCTAATAAGTAGATACAAAACGTTTCATTGAAGCAGTAAAGGAATGATCCAAAGAAAGCAAACAATTGTAGTGACAGCACTTTGATGACGTTCAACGAGATTTGCATTGTGTATTAAAGTATGCTTTTGAATATGTGATATTTTAACTTACCTGTCCGTTGTTATATTTGAAGTATTGTTTAACTTGCACAAACATGATCCAGGAAAAATATATTATTTGAATCTTTTTTCAATCAAAAACTATTCTATGCTCAAGTGACACTTTTACAATATAATATGCGATTTGAGGATAGTATTTATTATGCTTTTGTTAATATTTCAGCTTTCAAGTTTCATAATGTAAGCGTGATAGTCATTGACGAGTTTGTTTGCTATTGAAGGACTTCAATTGGGTAAATTCTCGAATATTCAAAATGATTAAAAGATCTAAGATCTCTAAAAGTTCGAATATTAAAAAAAATCTTTTATCTCTGAACCAAAGGTTAGAAATGAATTTTGAATTCATTATTATTTTGTTGACATATTTTTTTATTATATAGCACAAAAATTAAAATTTGCTCATAACTAAATAAGTTGTTTTATTTATTTCATTTATACATAAACATTTCAGTTATAAAAATACATAACAGTCACTGGTATTGTCCGATAAATTTATACAGTTTCACATTATTCAAAATATATATGCAGGGTGAATTGTGTGTAATAAGTCATGTCATTGTCATTGTAATTTTTTTAATGTAACACCCTGTATAATAATTGAGTATCGGAAACTATTTAACAGCCCGGTTTGAAAAAATATCACACATACCGCTTAGATGTATCAATCATACTGTACATAAAAAGAATCCCAAAAAATTTAAAGATAAGATCCTGTGCTACTGAGTAAATAATTAAAAATAATAATTGATCATTTATATAAATAAATTGAAAGTTTATACCATAGATACATAGAGAAATCATCAAAATTAAAATATTATTGATGCCAAATAAGATATCTAACATAGTCCGGGGAAGTTAGTCTGAAAGTTGTGGTGAAACGAAAAAGATTTTCCCCGCTTCTAATGATCGAATCTAAAAATTTTTTTTTTCAAAATACGTGGTTTTTGGAGAGAAACATTTTCAAAATATCAATGAATCCATTAATCATATTTTTCTTTGTCAAATTTGAGAAAAACGGGGAAAAAAATTTTTTTTCATTTAAACGTAAAAAATAATTTAAAAAAGTGGAAAAAAAATTTTTTCCTACGATCACTACCCAAAGTAGACTTTTGCACACTCAAATCTAACCGCAAAGTTGATGTTTTCCGCGATCTGTCATAATTGACACTATTTACGCTCTAGAGCGTACTTTTCCGCTCGCCTGTTTTCATTTACAATAAACTAAATAATTTAAATCTCATACATTGATATTATTTTGATTCAATACCACAGTGAAGGATTTATTTCTTAGTTCAAGATAAAAATTAATATTCACAACTTATTACAAATATAACGTTGATAAGATTGACAATTTTCTTGATCGTTTTTGCAGATTCCTATTTTCATAGTATTGATTTATACGGACAAGTTTACGTAGTAGAAATATAAAAGTCAGAAGGTAGGCAATGCATTATACACCTAGATGCAACAGTGATTGCATATTTAAGTACCTGCCTACTATTTTGTGGAAATAGTAGACTATGGAATTAATGAAACGTCATTATTTCATTTTTAGTTTATAAAAAAGTTGTCTGTTTATAAATAGCTATTTGAAAAATGGATAGTGACAGTGAATTTTCAAGCACACCTCCAGATATAGCAGATTTTGCTAAAAATATTACTCTTAATCTTGTGCCAACTAAATCCAGAGGTAAATACGAAAAACAATACAATATTTTCATGGATTGGTGCCGCTCAAAGAAAATTAAAAAATATTCGGAGAATGTATTGCTGACTTATTTTGTCGAATAATCCAAAACTCTAAAATCTTCAACCTTGTGGTCACAATATTCGATGCTTCGAAGCACTTTGCAAGTAAAAAATGATATTAACATCAGTAAATACACTAAACTGATTGCATTTTTGAAGTTAGAAGCAGTGGGTTATAAAGCAAAGAAGTCACAAACATTCTCAATAAATAAAAATAATAAGTAATTGTTACATGTTTTCAACATCACATTCTAATAAAGTGTACTTTTCATGTTTTTTTTAATTATTTGCTTAAAAATAAGGTGATCGTAGAAAAAATCTTGTGTGCAATTCGAGCAGAAAGTGCGTTGCCCCTTTCGGCAGATTGCCCGCGCTCTGCTACGCGTCGCGCGAGCAACTCTCTGCCTCAAGCGGCAAAGTATCACTTTCCGCTCTTAATACACAAATAGCTATTTTTATTGTTCATAAAACTACAACTTATTATCTATCGATTGCAGTAAACCGCGTATCGATAGCGTTGATGTTCATGAAATGAGACAAGATAGAGAAAAAAATATATATTGAAATTTTGTAGGTCCGTCATTTTGAATTTTCGAAATCTAAAAACATCAACGTTTTCAGGTGCCAGACTACTATATTTTCATATATTAGAAAGTCGTTATTGTTATTCTAATTATGTTTGTCGCTTAAAAAACAATTTTGAAATTTTTTTTCAATTTTTCGAGAATTAAGGGCTGAAATTTTTTTTTTCAAATATTGCATAACGTCATCTTAATGGGTATAAAATTACCTACAATTTTGATGCCCACAATTTTTTTGTACAATGAAATCTAAAAAAGTTATGGACGAAAAACTGTGGCATTTCACGTGCTCCAAGCTATGCTTGCCAGCTGCATCGTAAGCTTGAGCGGAATCTTCTCACAAATCTAGGAAAGTAGTCTATACTACATATACTTTCGTTTAAAAAAGTAAAATCCTTGGTGGAAATCTTTTCCACTGTATATCCTTACTTCCCCGGACTAACAGTATTTTTGAGTTTGCTAACATATTTCTGAAATTTGATAAAGACAATTCAATTCATCTGTCAAAAACATTGCATTTTAATATACGTCTTATCACTTTGACAACCATTTTGGCAGTGCTACCAAAGAAAATGGAATTTTGGAAATAGGCCAAGCAAGAAGTAAATATTTTCCACAAAAATCCTAGTAGAACACGGATGGTGCCACCATATAGAAGACATTATGTAGAATAATAGTGATGTTTTGAACACGTAGTGATTGGTTATAAACAATTAAAGCCAAAAAACGTACTTTTTTAGTTTTTTTCATATAACTTGGAAAGTAAAACAGTAATCTTAATGGTATGTATAGAGAAACGTGGGTAATTAAAATATGAACAAATTAAAGTATCGAGCAGCCTGTTCGTATAATAGGTTAGGTTAGGTTTGTGGTGAGTGGGTCTATAAGGCCCTCCACTGCGACTCACAAGAGTCTATTGTGGCTCTGTTCGTATAATAAAAAGAACCGAGAAAATTCTGAAAAACAGGAAAATGGGAAATGTTTTCCAAAATAATCCCGAATATTCATGAAGAAAACTGACAATTTATGATTGACAAACTTCAAGGTTTATTCCTTATAAGTGATACGACTGATGCCACAAAGCTTTCATTCAAAATGAATTTTTTTCCGGAAAAACACAAGTTTGTATGGTATTACTTCGGTAAAAATATAACCTAATTCACAGGTAAGTATACGCCTGTATAAAGCGAATCTATATTATTTGTAAATAACAAGTTTTTGAGTCAATTGGTTGAAGATTACAATATGTTGTTCAACAACTGCAAAACCATCATTGACATTTAAAATATAGTATATTATACACCAAGGTGGTGAAGACTATTGTTATTGACCGAGCGGAATAAGGTGCGAGGTTTATAAATGTCTTCAACCATGGTGTATTTACAATTTTTTTCACTACTAGCCAAATTTAAGACAAAAATTAAATATAGTTCACAAGCGCACCACGAGAAGCGTTCACTCAGTCGTCTGACTGACAAGGACACTGTCAGTTTTCGATATATGAGGAGCATCCACGCAAAAGTAAACAAATCCATTTGAAATATATCTGCATAAAACGATATTTTTTGCTGTAGTCACAATTTTGGAAAAATTTGGGGTTTCATTTTTGCTAAATTTTTTTAAAAAATATCAGAAAATATGCTACAATTTTTATGTTATTTTTGCTAAAATATTAAGGGAGTTTTTCGATATAATGATATGGATTTGTTTACTTTTGCTTGAAATGTGAGGATTTGTATCGTTTTGCTTACCTTAGAAAAACATTACAAATGAACAAAAACTTGTCTACTTGGGAAAATGTCATGAACATTGAAGGTTCTTCACATACAGTCACAACCTCTTTCCTGTTCTACATCTCCCTTTTAGTAGGTTTCCGTTGTCTTTTTCGAGATCCACTGTTACCCTCACCTACTGAGATCAAAGAGTCATCTATTTGAAATAATAAATCAATAAATAAATCACTTAAAACCCATAAATTACTCCAAACACTTCCAGCGTATGCAATAGTGAAATATATTTGCAGGCGTGGTGGTCTCTATCGTTGCCTATGGCTATTAGCCAAAATCGCGGAACAGTTTGCACCACTAAGACATGATCAGACAACTTGCATTAACCGTTATTCACACTATTAAACACAAGATGACACACTATGTATAAAATATAATGTTTAGTAGGCAGTTCTGAAATACCTCTGGATTTGTTCACTTTTGCATGGTTCTGAACAGCGCCTTCGTATTTTCTGCAAGGATTTGTTGCTTTTTGAGAGAAATTCTTCTGAAACTGACGCAAATTAATAGTATACGGATTTGTTGCTCTTTGGTTGAAGTCCTGATTTCACCACACCATTATAATAGTATATTATGTTACTAGGAGTAGAAGGCCAACATTATTGTTGAGCCCAGATTCTTGCACTGCCGAGGCGCTAGCCGAGGCTGTGCAAACTGGGCGAAACATATAATGGGCCTTCTGCTCCGAGTAACATATACTATTTTTTCTTCAAGCGTAATAATAATATGCATTTTATAAAAAATATAGAAGGCTTTGTTTATATCTCAACTATTTAATTAATACAAACGAAAAATTACATAAAGTGTTACCTATTTATTAACAGTAATATTAAATGTGCAGTTTTGTATACTGCAGTTGTTTAAATTTAAGCCACTGCCACCGCTTTCAGCTTCGACATTTACAATTTTGTCATTGGTATACATCATATTATTAGTAAGTTGATTGTCGATTATTATGTCAGCGATTCCAGAACTATTACTTGGTTGTTCTTGCCAATTAAGTATTTTTTGTGCAGTTTGTGTTTTACTGGAAATGGAATCCTCTAAGTACCCTTCAGCAACACTGGTGGATTTCCATCCACCATGCCGCTTTAAAGCGGTAATATCACCTCCGTTGTCAACTAAAATAGTTGCGGAAGTCCTCCGAAGGCAATGTCCTGTATATTCATGAGGATTTGTTAATTTCAAAAACGTAGCAACGTCTTTTGGTACGTTTGATATTTTGTGGATACCCATTACCACACGGTGACATTTACCATTCTGGTATTTAATAAAAAATCGCTGCAGGCCAATATCATCCGGACGAAGAGCCGTATACTGTCTTACCAAATTCAAATAAAAATCGCCAATTATAGTAAACGACCGTTGTTTTTTGTTTTTTGTGTTTATGATTTTAACCAAAATTAAATTTCCCAAATCTTGGATTTCGCTAGACTTTAAATTAACAAGTTCATCGCATCTAAGGGCTCCTGTGACTCCAAATATTAATATAACCTAAAACAAACGTTGAAATAAATAAAAAAAAAAAGCTGGTAGCACCGGGATTAGAACCGCTAACCTTTGCGACCGAAGACAAAAGCTCTGCCACTGAGCTACCGTCATTAAATGTTATAAGTAGGAAATGAGGTAATATTTGCTGTCAAGTTAAATATTGATCTGCTAGTAGATATCACTGTCAACGGTTTAATAAACGTAATAATGATTAAAAAGAAATAAGAAAGTACCTACCTTTGTTGCTAAATAAACATTATTTGGTGCATCCTTGAGAAATTTATCAAATTGATCTTGTGTTAATACTTTTGATTTTTTCGGTGTATAATTTTCCCCTTGGCGCTTTATAAATGCAATTAATTTGCTATATTTTTCTATTTTAACATTATGTTTAATGTTTAATTGACTTTTAATCATTGAATACTGTGCCCATAGAGTAGAACTTTTAAACTTTCTGGACAAATTCGTGAAGTATGCAAGCATAACGTTTTCCGTGTATTGCTGTACATTATATTCATTGCACCATTTTAGAAATTTTTCGTATGCAAAATCATACAGTTTACGCGACTTCGTTGGAATTAGAGTTTCAATACTGGAATTAGCTATTTCAACTAATTCCGGAGGCGTACATTGCAATTCTTGAGACATTTTTCACAAAATTTTCAAAACAGACAAACGTCAAATTAAATAAGTTTAAAAATGACAGTTCCTACCTACTTGATTACAACGCCCCATTATTTTATTAGTACAATAATGAAAATTAATTTTTGTACTAGTAAAATAATGGGATATTTCTACGGTCTGTGTTGCAAAAAGTAATATAGTTATTATTATACGCTTGAAGAAAAAAGGATTTATGCACTTTTGGTAAAAACTGGTCATGGTGAAAATGGATTTGTTTACTTTTGCGTGGATGCTCCTCATATTATGAACGTGCTCGTTATGTCATCGGTCTTTTTGTTTAAGCGCGAATTTTAAACTAATGGCATTTTTATTCAAATAATTTTATCTTGATAGGTAATTTCAAGCAGCAAATATGTTAAAGACAATCTCCTGGGTATACAAAATTATGTTGCACAAGTTTTCATTGAACTACTATCTCTGAATTCTCAAAATATTTGAATTTGTCCATTATTGAACTAGGTTAATAATAGACAAAATTATTAGCCACTAATATAGAAATTCAACTTCTCAGTTGGCTAGAAGAAGCAATAATTGTCAACATTACAGCTAGTAGTGGAAAAAAACTATTATTGCACCAATAGTCCAAATTAAAAAAAAAAAAGTGAAAAATTACTGTGACTAATTTTCAACCTTGTAGCGCTACCAATAGGGGCATAATCTCAACTAAAATATTGAATGAGCATTTTACAAAATGTTGCATGGGAGATTCAAATACATGAATTAATTAAGCAGTTTTGGTAAATGAAAATCTTTTCCCAATGTTGTTTCCAGCACGGGTGTCATGATTAGTTCATCTTCTTCATTGTTCCATTTCATATCTTGTATTTCACCATTTATTCTGGTACAAATGTTCAGGAAGTGGAGCCTGAAACAATTAAAATTATTTCTAGTATTTATGTAATAATACTTTTCAAAGCAATTAGCCAGTTTATTCTGATGATTTATAAAATGCACCAGAGGCAGTATTAGTGGGGGTACACGTAATTTAAAACGATGTCAAATTGCGTCAAAGTTCAGTTAAATTAAATAAAATTAAATAAAAAAAAAGTGTCTTCAATAAAATCTGACACTATAATACGGTAATCTTACCACTTCTCACCAAAGGGGGAGGGGGAGATTGGGGCCAAAAAATCTTCAAAGATGCCTCACGTAATTAATGGACGGGTTAGATTTTTATTACCTGACACAGGTAAGCCACGGCATGCCAGACAACGTTTTAAGTACCGGACAGGTACATGGGTTATTTCAATTTTCCTATAGTACGTTTACCGTTGTGGTGGGCTGCAATGTAGAAGCTAGACTCAAGTGTCAGTCAACCACAGCACATGTCAGTAACTACAATTTTATAATGTTCCAATGTATAGCTTAGAAATTATGTTTTGATTAAAGATTTTAGATGCCTATAACTCCTAAACAAAAGCTCGCATTATAAAAATATTTTTGAACTTTTTTTGACTTCATCTACTCGCTCCCGAATTTTTGATATCAAGTTCCTAGACAGAGACACACTGTATAAACATTATTTTAGTTTCATTTATAAACTAGTTTATAACTATATGAAAAATGGTAGACAATTATTCATTCTCGTCATAGGGATTATTTATTTCAATGGTAACTTTTACTTTCGATTCTTTTCGTATATTCTCGGGAACTTCGTACAAATTACATGAACGTGGATCACGACATATGTTTTTAATAAACATAACCTAATAGAGTTGCTTTTGATGCAGAAAAAGTGAATACATTTATATTTTAATATAACCGCTTTTATGTCCTTTTTTAAACGCAAGTATTCGTTTTAATGGCCTTGGGCGCTGGTTAACGTAAGTAAACACAGTTAAATTTATTTTTAACTATAAATATTAATTGATAATAAATTTTTTATTACACAATCACTGAGATTATAGATTAGAAGTAGACTACGATTATTAAACTTTAAAGTTCATTTATTATTTAAAGTTTATTCTTTGAAATTAATCACCAATCACAATAATATACAGTGTGTCCCAGGAGATCGTATCAAAAACTTAAGAGATGATAGAGAGGCTTGAAATAATGTTTTTTGTATGTTCCTTGTGGTATATAATAGGTATTCAAATGATTAGGAATAAAGAAACATTTTTGTAATAATATTATGTTATCACAGTAGTACATTGTTCAGCGAGTAGGAAAACCCTAACATTCCTGGACGACTGTGAAGATTGCTCAGTCGAGGCATAAGCCGAGACTTCGCAACACAGATTCCACGAAAGTGGCTTTTGCGACATAAAATTGTCCATATCTCTTAAGACATTAACAAGATTAGATTAGATTTTATGAGGTGGCTTTTGGCCAATTCCACTGCGACCTTTTCAGATCTATTGTGATCCTCTAAACTCTAGATTACATTCTCCAACCTGACTCTTTAAAAAAAATCTATTAGTGTGGAGACTGAACCTTTCATATAGCTCTCTGCCAATGGCTTTTCTTAACCTAAAGCAAAAAACCGCACATTTGCCAGGCTATCGCACTGACATAGAATGTGTTCTGCCGTTTCTTTTTCTAGGTGACAAAACCTGCACATATCTTCGTTTGTCAATCCCATCAGCTTCAAATGTCTATTGAGCTGACAAGGCCCCATTAGAAGACCCACTACAGCCACCGTCCATAAATTTCAATAAGTCTGGTAACTCCTTTGAAGTTGTTGAAATGTACCGCGTTTTTTGTCATCGGTCATAAATCATGCAGATAACAGCAAAAATGTGTTATACGGGGGTCAATCGGCACCGTGATCAATATGTTTACTCGGAAGTATGTCTACGAGGGACAGAAGTTGAATATTGATCATATTTAATATTTATGAATATTTATTTCTTTGTAAATTAAACCAACTGTTCCCAAATAATTCCATAATATATTAGAATTACCATTTTTTTAATATATTGTGAAGTTATCTGAAAACAGTTGGTTTAATTTACAAAGAAATGAGTAGATTCCACAGAGTAAGAGTTGAAACAGTAAATTTCACGAATAACTCCCAAACTAATGAAAAAGTTCAATACTTATATTTCGCTTCCCTACGTAAATGGTCTCTCAGAAAAAATAAACAAAATAACACAAAAGGAAAAAAGATCAATTTCCCACAAACTGATTGACACCAACAAGATATTTTTCTCAAAAATTAAACCAAAAATAAATAAACACAAGCAAACACATACAGTGTATCAAATTCCTTGCCAAGATTGCTCCAGTACATTCATTGGCCAGAGTAAACAATATATGCGAAAGATTACAAGTTCACAAATACTCCAAAACAGATGTAACAGCACTCTCACATCATAGACAACAAACAGGACATGCATTTAACTATGACCAAACTAAAATTCTCGCAAAGGAAAAAAACGATAAGGTGAGAAATGTTTTGGAAATAATCCATATTAAACAAAATTCCAACAGCATTAATTCTATAAATGACATAAAAATGTTAAAGCATTATTTATGACGGAATTTTATAAAAATAATAACAGATAATTATTTGAGTACCACCTCTGAAACTTTTTGTGCCTTACTATTGAATATATACTAAAATTTCACCTGTACTATCAAATAAAAATTTCAAAATGCAGTTGTTACTAGGAAAAAACCAATAATGTATGTTTTTTTTGTAACTAATATATTAAAACTTGAAAGGCAAATACTGGAACCCTACCTGAGATAATTATTATACGACAGTCTAACCTGAATTCGAATAAACTTGGACAGAAACAGAGCAATAAGATCGGTGAGAAGCCATTATTACAGTACTTAATGCTCAAAAAACTAGGTTCAAATAAAACGTTTATTTCGCGCACTCAGTAGAACTCGTATCGACACTGCGAACTATTCAATTGAAGACACTCTGTTAAACTAGCTAGCCCACCCGGTGGGCACTCGAGGCAAACCGGCAGGGCAAGGGATATGCGAGGACAGGAGGGGACGATTTTAGGTTTCGGCGAGAGTAAGCAGACTTATTGAAATTTATGGACGGTGCTACAGCGTTGACAGTTTTCCTATCTTTGGCCATCAGATCTGCTGTAAATTTTGGCGAGTCTAATATGAACAAGACATTAACAACATTGACTTTAACGTTTTTTCTTCAAACATATTTAAGGCAATTATAGGTATTGCATTTAGAAGCCCAAGTATCTGGTCTAGCTTTTGAGAAACCCTGTATAATCAATATAAAACATTTATTCAATATAATGCCCGAGCTGCATGGTGCTAGTTTTTCAAGCTAAAATAGCAAGCTAGATAGTTACTGGGTGTCATGATGACTGTGACATGATGATTTAAGCCATAGAATGCTTTGTTTACTTTATGCCCAATGTCACCAACCATTTCCTAAAGTTAGGTAATACCTAAATCAGATTTTGGAATTGCTAAGTGAAATTTTCGTTTTACCACGCGCTAAGAATTACTTGAGAGTGACAATATTGGGTATTTTCTATCATGTTTAGGCGTTTCTTAGCGCATGGTGAAACGTAAATTCTATGGCTTATAGGATAGGTGTATTCCAATTTCTGGTCATGGGAAATGACGCCAGTTATAATCCAATACCAAAAACATATGGCAGCAGAAAAATAACAACCAATCTTAAGACTTGAATACACTTTGAGTTCATGGTGTTTTGTTAGTTACTATCTCATTTGACAGTATGTGAGGTTAGGATTAGGAAACAGAAATGAAAAATTTTGAGTAAGAAATCCGTTTTTGTGATATTTTGGTGGTGAAATAAGCCAGAAACATTTCTATGCGACATGGGATTTTAGAATTTCATTCATCTTAGAATAGTTTCAATCACCTTTGGTAACTGACAACACTCTAAATTTAATTCTGGTCTTTTTTGAATGAGCTGCTCTACCAACCACTATTTTATAATTCATTATCATAAGTAATGTTTACAATTTGACAACTGTCATTTAAAAAAAAGTTGGTATCGGATGGAAATAATTAACAACATCAAAGCATACGTCGATGAATCAATAAATAATAACTTTTTTACTCGCATGTTATAAACTTCTTACAACTCTCGTTATATCGTAAACTATTACAACATCGACGACTGTGATCCATGATAAAAACTCAATGAAACTGTCTGCTGTCTTATAAAATTATTTTGCAGCATGAACGGTCACTGGGCCGAATTAATGACATGTCATACTAACATATGCATGAGATTTTTCTCTCCAATTCTTTTAAGCAATATTTCCAATTTCCTCTGCAAGTAAACTCCAAGGTTAACACCAAACCAAATGCTTGCCTGAATTCTCCTCGTATATACATTTCTTTATAATCAAAAGAAATTATAACTTTTGTTTTAGAAACACTAGAATAAGAAAGGTTGGAGCAAAATAACTTAAGAGATGACTACAAATAATTCAGAGAAAATGGCGTTGATGAAGGAAGTATTTACAAACGTAAGAAGTGCTTTACAAACGATATCTAAAAACGAAAATTTTAAATCTCCCATAATAAATTACCATGATAAACTAGGCAAAGGACAAGGATTCATGGGAGACGTTTTCTATATAAACATAGAAGATACAATAAGTGGTAGAAAATTGGAGTTGGTGGTGAAACAGGCCACTATGTCAGAATATGTAAGAAAGAATTTTCCAATAAATGTTCTATACTATAACGAAAGTAAATTTTATGAAAACATTTGGCAGGCGTTTATAGATTTTCAAAAAAAATATTTAGGAACATTGGTATTCGACAATTTAGCAAAGTGCTACGCAACGGATTTGAAGCCTGGGAACGAATTTTTGATATTGGAAAATTTAAACATGGATAATTTTTCCAACATAGAGAAATCCGAATTTTTCAACAAAGAACAAGCCGAATACATTCTACAAAAATTTGGACAATTTCACGGTCTCTCTTTTGCGTATAAAAGCAAATTTCCTGATAAATTCGCAACATTGAGTGGACTGTTAATACCTTACTGGATAACCAGTTCAACAATAGATTTGTTTCAAGATGTAATGAAAAAAGGAATTTCAGATTGTTTGAGTTATTTAGATTCATCCGATGATGTACATATTATTGAGAAACTCGATAAATATGAGAAAAACGTAGTAGCAATCTTTCAAAATTCTGTTACATACAAGGGAAGGAACGGAGTCATTTTGCAGGGAGATTGCTGGAGTAATAATATATTTCTTAAATATAATGTGAGTATTCTATTAAATATTATTAATAACAAATTAAAAAAGATGAAGATGTAGCTAAATCTTATACAGTGCTATTTAAAAGTCCCCTCCCCTTTCGTATCTTTTGAACGGCTACAGTTACATTAATAAAATTTGGAGGGTGAAAATAAAGTGTTATAAACTTCTCTACGAATGGTAACAGGTGACGTAATAGTAATAGATGACGTCACAGTGCCACTCTGGCCAATAATTTTAAATAGGACCTTATGGCAAGTGATATCTCTATTGAAAGGCATTGACATTGGCTACATAGCCATATTAATTTTGTTTGAGTTTAAACTAATTTTGACGGATAAATTAAATAAATACCAAAATTATTGAAATTATTTTTTTAAATTTAATTACTCAAATATCAACAATGGATTCTGATAGCAAGTGTTTGAAATGTGCTCCGTCTACTTCCTGACAGTAATACATCCTATTAGTAAACTCTTGTCGTACTCGTTCGAATGTGTCAGCTGAAATTGCATTGCATTCTTCAATAATTCTTTATTTCAAAACGCCAATGCTATCTGGTGCCGTAGTATAAACCTTGGATTTCAAGTACCCCCATAGAAAAAAACCTAATGGTGTCAGATCTGATGACCGAGGTGGCCATTCTATAGGACCTCGCCGGCCGATCCATCTACCTCGATATTCTTCATCCAGGTAACGTCTTACTGCTCCATAATAATGTGCAGGAGCACCATCTTGTTGAAATGTTATTTCCAGATGGCCGAATTCATCTGGATTATCTTCCAGAATTTCAAGAGTTAGCGGCTCAATTGCATTTTGTAACATCTCCAGATACACTTCACCGCTTAAATTTGAATTTAGAAAAACAGGACCATTATATGTGGTTTCCCAAAATACCTGCCCAAACATTGACTTTTTCTGGAAATCGGGTATGTTGTTCACGAAAGGTGTGAGGATTTTTGTCACTCCAATACCGTACATTGTGTGTATTCACATTTCCATTGAGGCAAAAAGTACTTTCGTCACTAAAACAAATTTTTTTTTTTTGTGTAATGTGGGTTTTGACTAATTTTATTTGTCATACATTCACAGAATTCGAATCTTCTGTCAGAGTCGTCATCCGAAAGGTGGTGCACCATTTTTAACTTGTATGGATGGAATTTATTTTTTAGCCAACACTCTCTGTACTGTACTTTTACTTACTTCACAGATATACGCAACTTTAGTTGAAGAGGAAGTAGGGTTTACTACCATTTCAGCAAC
This sequence comes from Galerucella pusilla, assembly GCA_910591695.1. Classification (NCBI taxonomy): domain Eukaryota; kingdom Metazoa; phylum Arthropoda; class Insecta; order Coleoptera; family Chrysomelidae; genus Galerucella; species Galerucella pusilla. The sequence goes on along the minus strand of CAJUYI010000678.1, from coordinate 1,413 downwards.
TATATCAATTTTTTATAATTACTAAATGTTGGTCGACCAGATCGTTTGGCATCTTGAACACTACCTGTTGCTTCAAACTTGTGAAAAATTTTTCAAAGCAAAAAATACTATTCAATTGAAAACGTCAATTTTTTGACAACTAACCAGAGGCGGACTGAAAAATCTTCAATATTTAAATGTGAAATAATTTTGGTATTTATTTAATTTATCCGTCAAAATTAGTTTGAACCCAAACAAAATTAATATGGCTATGTAGCCAATGTCAATGCCTTTCAAACGAGATATCACTTGCCATAAGGTCCTATTTGAAATTATTGGCCAGAGTGGCACTGTGACGTCATCTATTACTATTACGTCACCTGTTACCATTCGTAGAGAAGTTTACAACACTTTATTTTCACCCTCCAAATTTTATTAATGTAAGTATAGCCGTTTAAAAGATACAAGGGGGGAGGGGACTTTTGAATAGCACTGTATAAATAATAGATAATTGTTTAGTTTTTTTCTAAAAGTCCAAACCGTGCAAACCTAAAAGCAACTTTTTTCCTAAGCTTCTAATCACATTTTTATTCAATGTGTTATTTGTAAAGATACATCCTTTTATAATTCAAAACGGAAGTTGAAATATTTTTTTTAAATCAATCTTGAAAAAACTATTGATTAATTGGAGTATCCAACAATGCGATAATAATAAGTAACTAAGTAATATAATATATAGGGTGTTTCCTCTAATCTACTAGCTATTTGAGAAAATATGAAAGGTTCAACTGTGATTTTAACTTTAATAAAATGTATGTCCTTGTATGTATTTATTTTTTAGAATTCTGGAAAATTAGAAGATATGAAACTGATCGATTTCCAAATATCGAACGTGGGCTCAGTAGTGAACGACTTATCGTACTGTTTGTATGCAGGTGGTAGCAAAGAAATTTTCGATAATTTCAATCACTACCTCAAAATGTATCACGACAGTTTATCTGATACTTGTAGCAAATTCGGTTGCACCGATTTCATTTCGTTCGACGAGTTAAAAGAAGAATGGAAACATTATGGAAAATTTGGATTTATTCTTGGATTGTCGTTAATAGAAAGTAAATTATCAGAAAATATTAGTCCAGATGATGTGGCAAAAATTTACAAGGAAAATTTACATAATATTCGTTCAGCCGACACAGAAAATATCAAGATAAAATTATTGGAGTTAGTTAACCACATGTACGAAAATGATTTTTTGTAGACAACTCACTATTACTAAAAAAACTGTATACGTGATAGGGAATAAATCTTGATGCACGGTATCATTATTGCCTATGTTACCAAGCCGTTTAAATATTATGACAATGTAGTGAAGATCAAACAAAGTTTATCTAAACTAAGGGTAAATGAAACTCAAAGTCCAAACCACAACTTTAA
>CAJUYI010000677.1:103852-122133 GCA_910591695.1 Galerucella pusilla | reverse complement strand
AAAAATGATTTATTACTATCAACCAATTTCAAATCGAGTATAGATTGTTAATGATAAAAAGTTCTGAGAAGTAGATAATAAAAGCGGGTTCTGGGCCAGCATGGACGATCGTCAAAAAGGGGCTGTGAAAATTTGTAAACAAATAGTGTGGTGTATGGTCAAGTAGTACGTTGGAAACGAATAAAACGTCCCATAACCTTGTTTCGTTACGTCATACAACCATTGCCCTTTAGGTGAGTTCGGAATGGATTTTTGGTGCGGTGATAGTGTAGTGCGGAGTTTAGTCACGTGCTGATAGTGTAAGGATGGAGTGATCAGTATGTAACACCTAATACACCACCATTTTGTACCGAGTAAACGCAATAATAGCACTATATTTTCTCTGACCAATTAACGAACGCAAAAGTTACGCACTATTCATAGGATAATGTTCATTTAGTCTGGCTATTAAAAAAAATTGGACGTTACTAAGCTGTCAAAAACTATTGCATTTGTCAAACGACAAAGTGTTTGTTGAAAAAACCTAAGAGCAGACCAAGTTGCCAAATTCATCCTTTAAGCGCCAGACGAAGACGTGGAATATAATGGCAATTTTTAGTGGTATTCCTTAGAAACGGACAAAGCTCACAGATCAAAAAGGAGGATCCTTTGATGTATAGAAAATACATCAATAGAAGATCTAAGAATATGACATGACCATTCAATGCATATCGCAATGATAGATGTTATAACAGACATGCATGTTGCCATACTATTAGTGATACAACAAAACAGATTGCAGAATATCTGAACTTAAGGAATCCTGAAGAATATACAGAATACTTTTTATGAAGATATTCAGCATCTATGTTAGTCGAAGATGGGGATCTGCTTACTCTAAGTCTAAAACAACATGGTGGTTGACGTTCTACATGCTGAATGTAATATACAAGAATCGGTAAACGGGAAAATTGAAATTTCTCGTAAATATTTCAAAGTCAACACATTGTGGCTCAAGATCCATCAACCCCAACAACAATTTTACAAAACTAAGTACTGACTGAAGGAATAACTACCTGAGTTGTAGTTTAAATATTTCCTTCAATAAAAACTAGAAATGATTCAACCGATTTTTGTTCATTTCTGTCGGGAGAATAAAATTTTTCAGTCAATACCTATTGTTTTTGTTTTCAAGAAGGTATAATGATACAATATATACTTTTGCAGTAATTTCTAGATATTACGATCTTTCAACTATTAAATGAAAATAATTGTAACAGAAATAATAATCTCATAATTCAAAAATAGAATGATAAGGAATAGGATTCTGTATTTCTATAGCGAAGCTTCAAAATTGCCCTTGAATATCAAAATAATCAAGTACAGAGTGCAGTTCGCAGACAAGAGATAAATTGTATTTAAAAAAAGTTGAGTTTGTCCAAAATCATTTATAGAAGTTGAATCACGTCGTCTCCTTGCCCATTTTTACTTTGATTAGGTATGGGGTCATTCATAAGATACGTCACAATTAAAGTTAGCTGTCACACTTTCTATGACCCCCCTGGACAGTAGTCATTATTTCAATTTGTACAAGTTTCAACCGACATAATATCAAAATGGAAATAATCGAAGATACAATAAGACCAGTTGTTTCATTCCAGACCTTTTTTGGCCCTGAATTGTTAATACTAATGGCAAACTCATTTCTTAGCAATGCTAATATCAACCCATTATTAAATACAAATATTTTTACAACGGTATGATCGCTTCAACTTGTAAAAGAGCTTATGGTTCAATATTACAAACTCACCTTGATAATACCAATAGAGCCAAAGTGTTGTTCAATGTCATCTTCTGTTAAACTTGGGTTCATTCCAGACACAAATATTGTATCAACCTGAATTACCAAATTATCTCCTCCTGAAAAAATAAACATTAAAAAATTAAAATCACAGAATTTACATAAAAGTTTATCTAACACTAATAACAAGTTTTAATTGACTGAAAAAAATTTAACGCCTATGCACACGTTCTAACTGGCACGATCATAGATCATGATTTATATCTTCTTAATCAAGCAAATACCTTATTCACAGGTCGACGGTTTTTAAAAAAGCAGATTTTGTAACTCTACTAAACTCATGATAACAAAACAAGACAGATTTCTTCCCTCAACTTGAGATTATTTACATCACAGTTTACTCATCAAGCAAGAAGATTTGTTTGTTTGATAAATCGTTAAAAAATGAATACCATTATCGATTTTCATCGTATTACCAGTTTTCTAGTTTATTCTTCAAACCCCAAGATAACTGAAGCTAGTCTCAGATCTTCTAGTACCTACATAGCTGAATACATTTCTTTGACATGACGTTCAGTTGTTTTAGAAGATGGCAAGTCATAGTTTGAACTTATGATTGTACAAAAAAATGTTAGCCTGAGTTCTACCAAACCTTAAAATGAAAAATGTACCCCTATTCCGTAGTCTTAATTTGTAGGTATTTCATGACACTACTTTAATCGAAAATAAACCAATTAACCACTTGAGAGCCAGATGTTAAAATACACACACGTTCTATTTGATTTCATATATTGGTTTATTGATATACAACGCTAGTAAACCAACTGATTTCGTTGCACTTGATGCAATTTAGTAACCTAATGAAGAATTTCTTCGTCACATTATACTCTATTAAAACTTTTTTTGAGAAATATAAAAAAATACTTTTTGGGACACCGGAAAAACCTTCATAATAATATAAACAGGGGTAAATTTTTCAGTAAGCCAAACATTTGTAATGACAAAATCGCGTTAGTTTGTTTATATCGATGGGCACGACATATTTAGAAGATATAGGGCATTATTGGTAGGCAGTAAGCTTCCCACTGAACATCTTTGTTGACTTAAAGTCTGCGCACGCCTATGCTAATGGTTTGGTATTGTACTACTGGGACAGTAATTTATCTAGCTCAGTTTCCACCACACCCATCTCTCGAGCACTAAATCCTAAATTTTTCCTGAAGAGATTTGAATAGGAAAATCTACAACTGCACGTAAAAGGGAGATATTGAAATTATATCCTTTCTTCTACCGTTTAATGTAAGAGTTTGTCACAATTTATTTGATAAAAGTTATGGGGTACCTATTCAGAGTTAAAATTTCATCTGGTGGACATGTAAATTTTACGTTCTGTCATAAATCAATGTTTGACCAACTGAAAAATGATCTACATTTTGATAAAAACTAATATGGGTAACAATATGAAAGAGCTGTTCCAAAGTGAAAGTTCAATAGCTGCGTCCGTTATTTGCGTCCGATCAATCTTTGGGTTCGAATCGTTCGTTCATTACGTCCAGAGATAAATTTGAGCTGTTCGATAATTCCGCTCAGGTTAGTCCCACGTAAATCTGTTTGGCGAGAAAGATTAATCTGTGTATTCGTTGTGATTTGAGGTTATGTTGTAGCTACTTGATAAATCTGGAAGTTTTTCTCCATGGCTTTATTTGCAACACTATCCGAAGTCTCGAATATATCGTGGTTTAATTTCACAAAAAAAAAATAACGAATACAAGAAACAGAGAAGGTAATATTTGTGTTGCTTTTTGCTCAGATTAATCTGTAAACGTTACCAAAAATTCGTCACCTTTGTGATGCAAATACCGAACGTAGCTAATGTAAAGTTGTAATTCCAGTAAAAAAACACGTGCTCGGTAAACCGTAGTTGTTTTAAAAACATCCTTTTAAGCATATAATTCATAGTATAGTGATTGGGAAATGCAATAATCGTAACTTAATGATGAATTCTCAATTGTTTGAGTAACAAAATGTGAAAAACTCGTTCAGTCTTTGTGAATTTCGAGTGTGAAGTTGATCAAGATATTTCTATGAAATACATGCTTAAAACAACACTAAAATCAAATCACAGTAAATAAATGGGATATGAAATCAATTCAACTGTTTGTAAATATGTCAAGTCGGTGAAAACCTGGAGCTGATAAACCAAAATTCGTCGAATGTGACTCCATATTCTAATAAGAAATGCATTCTACAGAGATCGCGAAAAGTCTATTCGATCCATACGATTTACACAAGTACGACAAGGGAATTATGAGCAAAACTACTTGAAAGAGAAAAATAATTGTTCGCAGTGAGCGTAGGGCGTGTTTTCAGTTCCAGCTACCAATCTGATATGAAAGCAGCGTTGCCAGATTAAAATGTTTGGTACTTTCTAAGGAATAATTATTTTATTTTGCATGTAACTTTTAATACGGGATAACGCCGTTTCTAGTGGGAGAAATTCGAGATTAGTATTATTGACTTTTTAACAATAAGTGAGATCAACACAAATAAGAATAAAATAGTTCAAGAAAATAAATGGACAAATTACAATCTGCAATAGATAAAATCTATACACTTCTTTCGATTTAATAATTATTGGTATTTATCATTGTTGCCGACAAACATTGGGCATAACTTTCACAGATAGATACATTTGGCAGCATCTGACTGCGCACAATTGTTCTGCTCTCTCTTTCAAATGTTTTTCTCACATTTTCCTTGTTGCACTTGTGTAAATCGCATGGCTCGAATAAACTTTTCGCAATCTGTATGTATATTTTTACGGATTGAAGAAAAAGCTCGTATATCATATATCCATTTATTTGCTAGAATAAAACGACTCAATTTGGTAAAGAAAATCTTAAGTTTGAAAAGCAAGTATTTATCCTGTTTGAAGTTGTATCAACCACTTAACCATACCTATCCACATTAACCATTGTTTTCAACCTGCTAAGTATATCGTTTATTAACGTATTCTGTCTCGTATACTAGGCACACACTTTTTTACGGTCGTCACATCTACTTTAAATTATAAAAAGTTGTTATTTAAAAATCCACCCAGGAAAAATAATGCAGCGTACTCGATATTGACACGTAAATGTAAATTAATGATAAAACAATTTTCTACCAGTTTCAGATGACTATATATATCAAAGCTGTTTGAAAAATCCAACAACATTGCATGAACAGATAGTTACACATGTTATGTGTATAGTTGATGGAACTAATCAAATGATCAAACTTAAGTTTTTCTTTATACCTAACCCGCACTATTTTCAGCTCTTTCACGTAAAATACCATAATAATAAAATATTGTACAAAAAGACACCAAGATCGACACACGACTTGGTGCTTTTACCTTTGTTATAACCACCACCCCTGTTGCCGCCTCTAAAACAGAAATTTCATCATCAGTAGTTGTTTGATACCGGGGATATGTAAACGCTGCTATACCAACACAACCGTCACTTTGAATAAAACCTTTCTTCTCTGGAGGGAACTAGATCCACCTATAAAGTCAATATACGTCTCGTCTTTTGTCAATGTCGATTGAAGTCTAGTACTATTTATACCTTGGAAAAGATAACATGTTTATTATTGTTCCAATACCTTGTTGAAAAGGATAACCAATAATTATACCAAATTTAACCTTTTGAGGACATATGAATATTATTTTTCAAATAATAATTGTGGAAAAAACGCATCTAGTAACAAGTTTATACCTTTCATACCTTTGTTATAATATAGGTAATAAACAAATTAAACAATTATATTTGTTTAAATCTCCATTTGAACCAAGTTCAATACATACGCGTTTCGCCAACACAGTATCTTTCTAAAACGCCTCATCCTTCAATATACAAATTAGTAATTAATTTCCTAATTCTTAGTACTGAACAATTATTGAGTTTTCATTCATTTACACAATCTGTGAAAAATATTGTTTGTATCCTATGATCTGCGTACAATTCATTCGATTACTTTTAAAATTTACCTACTTATTGATCGCACTTTCATGCAGGTTATAATTCGAGAACAAATATAAGATAAATTGCCTCTAGTACCTTTTTATTAAATTTCAAGGTTAAAATTTGTACATTTAATAGTTAAAACTGTACAATTTATATTTTAGATAAATGTCAGTTTAAAGCTTCAGACATTCCTCATTATCCCAGAAAAAATTTTAATAAACGCAATCGGTGGACAGGTAAAAACCTACCCACTTCTAAGAATGTCGGCTCAAGATTTTTGAATACTAAGCCCAGATGTACATCTCTATTCTAGTCCCATAATTACACGCTAAGATACGGGGATTGAAGCGGAGTTATTATGTGACCGTTCAGTGACGATTCGTCATAATGTTGAAGTTACATTAATACCAATCATGATAATCATTAAAAAATTTTCAAAACTTGAAGACCAAAAAGTATAACTATTCGATTCCGTGGAATCAATAGAAAAATTGAAAGTACACAAGGAAAAATTCGAGGATCCAATTGAATTACATCAAAAAATTAGATATTGTCGTAGACAAGAATGAGGGTTTTACAGTGTTGTGCAATAAACCCTCAAATATCTTTTCTAAAGTAAGCGCCAATAACTTTAGTGGATGTGTTTTTCTGGATATGAGAATATATTGAGTGAAAGAAAACAAAGCTTTAAGCTTTGTGATTTAGAAAAACATTTACAGCCTTATTAATAATAAAATTTAGATTATTCTAACATGACTTTAAAACTAAATTATTAATGGCCGTTTGCACCAATAAAAGCATAAGCTAAGAATAACTAAGGCGAGCTTAAAATTTAAGGGTCGCTTAGTGAAAGTTCAGTTGCACCAATGTTTTTCCTCGGCTTCTTAGCTAAGTGTTTAATACATTTGTCAACATCGCTTTTTAAATTGAGTTTTATTGATTTCTCTATGGTTTCTGGTGACTTTTCGTTTTTATGGTTTGAAATAAATGTATTAAAAACTGTTAAACGTCAATTTTTGAATTTTTGAAAATCAAAAGATTTTATTCTTGTTTTCTTAATAAGAAAATTACTGATAATGGACACAGTTAAAAATAAGAAAATCAGATCGGCAAATTATATAGTACAAGAGAAAGAGCTGCTAATATCTTTAGCTGCAAAGTGCAAAGATATTAATGAGAATAAGAAAACTGATGGTTTGTCAGTTTCCTTTGGAAAAAAGTTTTTTCGTCCAATTCTTCGTAATAATTTTTACGGTTGTACCGTCTTCTAGGAAATCCATTTTCAAGAATGTCCAATACTTCCAAATCATCCTTCATAAACATTCTTCTTCAAAAATAAAGAAACACACCTGAAATAGGAAAACGCAAAACGAATACCCGAAAACAGAAAAATAATTGACATATATCAATCAAAACACAAAAATGTTAGGTTAGAAATCTCCACTTTGAGGATAAGTGGAGTTTAAGCGAGCGATTTTCTAAGCTTAGCTAAGTGGAGCTTTAAATGACAAGTTGTTCATGGTGCAAAGCAAAACTTTCCTAAAGCGCCACTTAACTTTAAGTCTACTTAAATATTAATTGGTGCAAACGGCCATAAAAAGCATATTAATAAATACACTTAACATTATTCTAACAGTAGAATGATACCAAATCCTTAGTAATCAGTTAGGGTATGTTTTACACCGTAAGTTGACATTACCTTTCTCATTCAAATGTCAGTTTGATTAATATATTCTGTCAAACTGACACGAAGAAATTTTACAAAGAGAAATAAGAGTGAATAATATAATGATAATTCAGCCGTTTACGTATTTTACATTGTTGTCATGTTTATCTTATAAAAACAAATTGTTTGTTAGATGTTTCTAAGTATTCAATTATGAATATGATTTGCTTGTAAGTACGCTATTAGTAACCATTAGTTAGTATGCTGTTATCAAGGCTGTATGTGATACCGTGTAATTGTAACTATTTTTGCTTCATGTTTATAAATTATGAACCTTCAGAACTGTATACAAATATGTATTTATTTAAAAAAAAAATATATATATATATATATACATATATATTAACAATTATTGTTTATTGATTCTAACATATATTTCCAATTTTTTTACGATAAAAAGAAAATGTCATTTTTAGTTACTTTCCTGCTTATCAGAATAGATATTAATTTACCAACCGTAAATGCAATCTATCCTCAACAGTTAGAGCAATTTACAACTAACTGGTTGGCAAAACTTCAAGACGTTGTCAGATCAACTGGTAAAATTCCCCAGTTTGTTTTGACGTTTATTGACATTCGATCATCGTTCAATATTTACAAGTTTTTTTTGGTGCTTTCAAATTCACTGATTATTCAAGATTGAAAAAACAGTTATTTCCATAACTAACTAGTTAGGCAAATCTGCAGTGTTTAGTTAATATAATGCCGAAGCAGCAGAACAGTGAAGGTCAAGAGATGGTAACATCTTTGTTAAGCTATTTCGAACGAGAATGACGAAATGGGGGCCTGCTTCTATAGCTTACTGCTGTAAGAGACTTATGCCCGTATTTATAAACAAGACTCAAGGCTGAGAATGTCTTTGTCATTAGTTTTTGACACATTTTAAATAGAAAAAGTGTCATAAACGAATGCTCAAGACCGTGCTCAGCCTTGAGTCTTGTTTATAAATACGAGCATTAGGTAATAGTATGGTTGTAATAATTCCCTTCTTGGTGTGAGTCATCGATTGTTAAACTCCTTCTATCACATAACGTAGGAAGAGATGGAAAAAAGGCAAAAACGTTAACCCTAATCTTTGACTTACAAAAATTTGATTGGTGTTGAAGTTTAGATTACGCGCCAGCGCAACCTATCAATCGGGAGCTCGAAATACTATGAGTGCGTTACTTTCGTAGCGACAAAGTGTCTTACGTCTTTTTCTACTCTCACACTGACAGTTCTTGTCAGGTGTGTACTTTGTTGCTTACGGTCAATTATCAGTTATGAGAAGTGAATATTAATATTATCGTTATATTTATTTAAATAATACAAAAATATGCCTAGATACACGAAAAAAACATCAGCATTTTGAAAGTTCTGTATTTTCAGTTAGAAAAAGAAGCTGGTAATTATTGATTCCATAGCTTTTTCGAATTTGACTGAATACGATCCTGATGATTTTATTTATCAAATTCAAGGTTAGCTATATGTCAAAATGGCAAATAAAATAAACGACATGCCGAAAACCCGGATATACGTCACAATCTATGACGCACACCAAGAAGGGTATAATTTCAACCATATTCGCTATTTGTATTCATAATTATTAATAACTGCCAATCTAACGTCATCGTCTTTTTATCGTAAATAAACTATAATAATAGTAAAAAAACCGGAAGAAACTAAAAGTTTATAACTAAACACGTTGAAATTTTTACCTTTTTGTCTTTACATTTTTACTGCCTTTTGTAGCCATAATATCTGCACTTATATTTAGACCCCATTTTTTTCTGCTACAAATTTGGGCTTCATCTTCAAGATACTTTTATACCAGTGTAGTAACAAAAGTTAAGGGGTGACCAAAAGTAATTTTTTCATGTATTATATTTACTTTTCATAAAGACCCTACATTTCTGTATTTCAAAATACCTCATGACATCCACTGCTTAAACCGTTGTTGTGTACTTACGCTACTTATTTGCAAGATGGTATATTATCGATGCCGATCAAGGTAAGTTATGAATAATAGAAACTTTCCAGTGTACCATTTCTGCTCTGGCTGGTTTTGCTGTACTAATAAATCAATGAAATAACCAATCAACCTATATTATCTAACTTATCAAAGTAAGATAGGACTATAGATTTTTGTATAAACTCACCATAACTCGAGCCGAGGAATATACTATTTTTTATATAAAAATATATGGTGTTAAATATGAAGTGACTACTTGAATACTTGTTGGTGATTTATGTTCAAACACATGTCATTTAAATGTGGTTTTCTAATTAACAAAAAAATTTCAATGCAATTTGTTTCGAGAATTATTCTTAATATGAATTTAGAATTGATCAGCTCATTACTTTTTTTGCCAAAAGTTGCACATCCATTGTATGATACCATATTATTTGGCTAATAACCATTTATTTTTAACATGTACCAGTACATTTTTCAATATTTTTTACCCAATTTCAAAGTGTACATTTTTCATACTTCATATAAAAAAAATACCTCAATTCAATACATATTTTGTCCTCAAAGGGTTAATATAAACTACCTTAATTCGGTGTAAAATAAGTTCATTTTCTTTTACCAACCAATGATGTTTTACCAAAGAACCAATACATTATCATGATAATACCTTGTGTATTATTTTCAACCCAATAAAGTTTGTCTTGTCAAGAAAAAAGGAAAAACTCTGAAAAGTCAACACGTCTAATTAGAATAATTATTCATTTTTTATCATAAAAACGGTAAAAACCAAGTTATCTGCTATCTCTGTAAATAAAAACATTCATACATAATAAGTGACAATAGTATATTATTTGTAATCTGTATCTATATATTACTAGTTTTTAAACCTCTCACATCACTTATACGGATTAAGAACAATGAAGGACAAATGTTGAATAGATATAACTTCAACACCTTAGATCTATTGGAAGAAACAGTAATAAATACGTCACGTATTATATGTATAGAATGTCTAATAAGGTGACAGACTTCTTTCCTAGAACATTGAATTTTCCGATTTTCCTAATTAATATCAATTACCTTCAAAAATTCAATATAAACTCTATCAAAGAACAATCAATTTTCAGTGTAGGTCACACTCCCCAAGGAGTAAACACCTCAAAACTATACATTGAAAAAATGTTACCTCTGTATTATTCGATTACTTTACGAATTCTGGTACAGTATTGACAAGTTTCAATCTACATGAAATATTACCATTTCATAAGATTCAATCTCCAAACATAGGTATAACCTTATTTGCCCATTTTAACCCTACCTTAATGAAACTTGAAATAATTCGATTCTTTAGAAGTTCGTTCATTTACGATAATCTTGCAATTTTGACATTTGTAGTAACAATTGCAGTCACTAAACAAAATCTAAATATCCAAAGTGTAAATGGAATAATTAATCATATAAAGGGGAAAGTTACGGTCCAAAAGTTGGCTGCCGTGTCCGGAGTTGCCAGACTTATGTTGTCAAAATCAGACAATTTCATCAGAATTTCTTGTGTTGGTTTGTCGTTTTCCTTTCATTCGCATTTTATAGTTTGTTATTTATTGGACATCTTGAAATTTATGTATTTATGCTCTTATTTTTGAGGTGAATATAACTTATCAGTAGTAATAACCCAAGGACATTTAACCCCTTGACATACAATGACGTCTTAAATACGTCATTTTTATTCTGTGTCATTATCAACTTCGACGTCTCCAAGAGGCAAGCAGTTTTAATTTGTTTAATATGTTTGATATGGCTCTTTACAACAATGAAAGTGAATAATTCAAGAAAGCTGAAATAATTGCTGGTAAATTTTCGATTTGAAGATTGCAGAAGTTATGCTTTAAATTTGTCTCTACCTAAGACGAATATGAGCTGCCCGACTCGGTTATAAGCCAAGCATTGGGCGGAATTTCCAGAACATATACCTCCTACTAGTAAGAAGCAACATAGTGTATAAGTATAAGAAGTGAAATGACTTGGCAGTGCGAAACATTATTTTTAATTCCTCTACATTCACCAAAATGTTTAAAAATTCTCATAGTTCACAACATTATCAACTTCTTTTCAATTAGTTTTTAATTATTGCTCATTAATTTCGATCCTCAATATCAATAACTTGTATTATGTGTTATGAACGTTAAATTTTAAAACATGGTATTTTTTGGACACAACAAATGTTATTTAATTGGTATGTCAAAGGGTTAAGCAACAAGCTTGAGAAAGTTGTCATAAAATTTTAGAGCATTTATCAATGTCCGAGGGTTATTCGGATACAATTTTTTTTCTAATAATAGAAAAACCACAGCTAAAACAAATCGTGGTATTTCGAAATATTGAATATTTGAAACTTTAAAATCGAAATAAATCAATATGTGAAATTGTTCATATGATAAAAAATTGGGAAATTTGATTGGTTCTTGGAACTGCCAAAAAATTTTCGACATAATTTTATACCACTTACTTGAAAAAAATTAGCACGTGGCAACGATGTAAAACATCTGTCATGTTTTGTTATTGCAAACTTATCGTAAATGAACTATAATCTTAGGCTTTATCATCAATGTCACTCGTGAGCAGAGATTTTCGCTTCCCCCCCTATGCCAAATATGCTATGCGGTGGTATCAGTTATACTGAAATGAATTGGAGGGGTTGAGGAAATATTTGATTTGAGTTTTAAACAAAATCAATTTTCTTCAGTTTCGAGTCAATGCTATGGGGTTATGGAATTGCTTCATTAGACGTTGATACGACGAATCTGCCTTACATTTTGAATATATTTTTTTTAATTGAATTATGATACGTCGGCAAATCGCACGTTTCCGTTGAGTGAGTTGTTCTTTTTGTTGCCCACTCTTACTCACATCACTCAGTCTCAGATCAAATTAACCAGAGTGAGCTGAGATCTGTCAAAAACAACGCAACCTAATATATTAAATTCTGACCTACCAATATGGAATTGAATAAACAGACTAGTAGAGTAGATTTTAACATTAAATACACTAAAAATTCAATTATAAACACAAACTTTGTCCTCGCTCATAACCCTAGAGGTTGATGCGGTAAAAAAAAAACACAAACTCAATGAACCGAAAAATACACCAACGTCAAATTCAAATTATGCGTGAACAGTGACAGTCACCTATTTATATGTCTCCTTCCACAGTGACCGAAATCCAATTTGAAGAAACATATATTATGTCTTTAGTCATCCTGTGTGTATAAGACAAACACTACTGCATGTTTTTGCGAATACAAGAAACTTCATATGTATTGGATAATATAAAATCACACGACCAAAAATATTCAGCATTTCTACTCAATGCCTCACAAACTTACATACATTGGAAAAATCAAATTAGTTTTCCGAACAAGAACCACATCCCACCAATAGTCTATAAACCTTTATTCATCATTCACACATCTTATACAAAATATCAACACATCAATGTCCACTCATTCATTAAAAATAAAAACTCACCCAAAACTGTCTCGTCTATCTAAATCTCTGCCTCCACCGCCACCTCCACGGTCTCGACCACCTAAACAAAAATTATCGTGAGATTTTTGTTAAATCACGTTTCATATGTAACTTCTATAATACAGCACGGATGTTTTATACTTCATCACATATACTTTGGCAAGTTTATCTGAAGCCGTGAAAGGAATGCAGTCGAAAACATTCGATATTGCCACGCTTGACTGTGAAAATGCTAAAGTGCTAAATATGTAGTGATAATAATTAGAAAAGAGACTTTTTATTATTAATAATATCAACAATATGATTGAACGTTAATTGTTTAATGTGCTTGTTTCCTTGGATTTTTTCTATTAACATTATTTTTTCAATTTATGAGTATTAAAAGATGAACACTTTTCCAAATTTGTTATGGGATTCTTCAAGCTCTGGCAGCGTTGTACGAAAACCATAATTACCACACCCTCCGAATTACATAATTGGTGAGTTTTATCGAAAGCTGATTTTGTTTTTTCGGTTTTACTTGGTAAAATAGGTACCGTACGCCATTTGTACGTTAATGACAGATACCGCCATGTTTCCTCGCCTCTTACCGATGCCCCGTAGTTTCAGATAAGCTTGCCAAACTTCAATGATAGATCAGTTAGTAGCCCATGATACATGTGGGCTCCATTAATTTAGATGGAAGCTATTTTCACCGTCGAGTTTAAAGCGAAAAACAAGTAAAATTAGGATATTCCCCCAAACCCGAACTTGATAATCGACGCTACATGGGACATTGAAAATTTCAGAAGTTTCACGAAATTAGAGCAATAAATTGATGGATGCCATGTATTTGGATGCATTCCTTGGGTACTAAAAGTTGATAAGCAATACAAAATTTGAAAAAGATAATTATTAACTGATGTATGACGAATATTCTGCCATTTTAGTAAATGTTGAAAACATTAGAGGCATAAACTTCACGGTTTTACTTTATTTGTCAGTAATTTTCCAAAAATGATTTGTAACGTCCCCTGTGCCAAAGATTACAAAATAAAAATAAAAGCAAACGCTCCAGGAGCCGATTTTCTGAAAATAAAAATGTCTCGTTTTTCAAGATATCAAAGGTTGCAGCAGTTACATCAACAATTTTGGGACCGTTGGTCCAAAGAATATCAAAGGTCAATCTCAAAAGTTTGTGTTTTGCCAGGAAATACTGAAACTTGACAATTTGAATGAATTTGTTAATTTTGCCTGTACCGTCGATTAGCAAGTTTGGGTCTCAATCTACTTGTTTTTCACATCAAACTCGATGGTGTAAGCAGATTCCACAGATAAACATATCTGAATCTTAGTTAACCACTTTCGGATATAGTTATAGCAATAATAAGATGTTGTGATGTGTAGAAAATTTCAGCAGAAAAAGCCTAAAATTGTGTCATTTCTTATAAGTATATAGCAAAATACAACCAGATCTATTGGATACTTCATTCTACACATGAAAACCAAAAGACCTTTTTTAGCGATCATGGCCTCTCTTATTAAAAAAAAAGGGGAATTTTTTTTTAAAATACATGTTCTTTCATACATTCAGCACTATATTATCTCAAAAACGAAATAAGCTATCAACATATCTTTTTTGAAGGATACAAAGTTTTTAAAAGCAAAAGCTTCACTTTTGTTTAGAAGTAAATTTCTTTTCCTTGATAGAAATGAAGTACCTAATAGAACTGGTTGGGTCTCATCTGGCCATATGCCCAATAAATGCAACACAATTTTAGGCATTTTCTGCTACAAGCCAGGAAAAAATAACGATTGAGTTGTTGAGCACAACACCTTATCGCTGTAACTTTCTAATCCGTGTGTGGTAAACTAAGGGTGAAATTCATAGTCGACACTTGAGGGTCACTTATACTTCACTCATCCTTATTGTATGCAGAACTTAACCACACTTAACAGGCGAAAAGTGAGGTTGAGATTGAGTGTAACTTGAGTGAAATATGAGTAGAGATTCTAGCTCTTTTGAATGAAGATTTTTAACCTATAAACCACGTTTGTACCTTACACTGTAATTTTGTTTGGTTGTTATTTGTCTTTTATAGTTTCAAATTTTTCTAGGAAATTAATATGATAGATTGTTTAATTGATTTTGTGAACTATATAGATAATGATAATGCTTACGTTTATCGTTTACCTAGGTTAGTAATCACATTGGTGTAGTTAAAAGCAAAATTATTAAATTAAATCATTTTTTATAAGAAACAATGCTCTCCGCTTGAATTGAACTCACGTACCAGTGACACCCATGACTTTTCCTTTCCAGCTAAGCTAGCACAATCAATTTATTTTCTATAGAAGAATATTTACAAACCAGCTCACTTAAAGCTAGGTTTTCACTAGACGAAAGAGTTTTTTTTTGGTTTCTATTTTCCTAAGAAATAATGAACTTAAATAAAATAATTAATAATTATCTATTAAATAACTAGCTTGAAAAATAAACTTACACAGCAAATACGAAAGATATATCAACAGTAAAGAGCTAAACTGAGAATAAAATACTTGCAGAGGGCTAATACACGAACTGAACTGAAATTTGAATAGGAATGCAATGCAACAGATGTCAGATGAACGTTAAAGGACGTTCATAAATCACAATAATTGTTAACCAAACGCCACCAAAAGTTCCTAATAATATTACTTGAGTAATGACTGTGGATATGAAAAGTCGCCTCGAGCTAAACTCAAACTAAGTTGAGTTTGAGTATGAGTGACCCTTAAGTGTCGATTATGAATTTCACTCTAAGAACGGCCAGACTATACTTAATATTCTATTTACACATATTTATATGCAAGGTTTTATTCAAATAACTCTGATATGGATTAAAGTAATAAGAAGTTGCTTCAAGTTAACCCAGTCTTGATTTTGCAAAAATAGGCATGTAAACATAAGGTAAGTAGCATTATTATCATGATGGTCAAACAAAAATTAGCTTAGAACTTGGTAGAAATTTCAAGTTCATCAGGTTAAATTTCAATATCCCTAACTGTCTATGATTTGCTCATAAACACAATAAGTAGCTCGAGAACAATATATATGTCACTTATTATATTGCTATAGACACTATTGATAAAAATTCTTTATGTTAATGATTAATTTCATTGATTTAAATGAAAATTATATTATTTGTAGGAACACCTGCATATATGGCAGTTGAAGTAATATTTCTAAAATCAAATTCATACCTCCATAGCTTCCACCACCACCACCGCCTCCATATCCACCACCAGAGCCACCTCCGTAATTATTGCTTCCATTGCCATATCCACCGCCTCCGGAACCACCATAACCACCGGATTGGTAGCCACCACCTAAAATATAAATCTTTAAATGCACAACAGCTCTGGATTTTTTCAATATGTTCAATGTGTATTTGAAAATTGAATATTTTTCATACAAAAAGAATTTAAATGTAAAATTCAAGTAGATGTGTTCAGTGGAAGTTCTACCCTTTAGTTTATGAAAGAAACAAAAGGACTATCATTCCCTGTTATTATCTTTGACATAGAAGGAGGAAATAAACAAATGAATTAATTACTTCCATGCCTATGTCAAAATATAAAATTTATGGAGGTCAGTGTAGTACATAGACAGGACTTGAGTAATATGTTAGCAGCTGAAATACACGTCTATATTTATTTTGTTCATTTCAAATTAACGTACATCACTGGAATTTTGGCACTGTAAAACACGATCTGGGTTGAAACTTTGTGATGTTGGCTTTTCACTAATCAATCGAAACACAAACTCAAATAAAACTGCAACAGTCTTGAAGCAGTGTGCTCAGTAGAAAGGTTTTATATTTTGTTTGAACACATCTTATATCAAATTGGAACACATCTTATATCAAATTGGTATAGTACCGCCGACATTATTTGATCTAACCAGACCTCCTTCGTCCATTCTCATACAAGTCCTACTATTGAATATTCCCAATTTTTTAAAAATGGAGAATTGTTTTGATGTGTCCAGTACAGTGGATAAGAAGGAAATGAAGTAGCAAAGGAACTAACTAAGAGGAGCTGAAACACCCTTCTGGGGGCCATAATGTAATCTAATCTTGGAAGAAATACACATCACCAAAAAGAAACTCTCTGTTCTCTTTGGAAATCCGGCATAAGGGTAATAAGAAAAATACCTATAATGCATTCAAGCATCATACTTGTAGATAAGTAATTAACCATTCGATTGTAAAAGATACAAGACACAAAGCAAGTTTCAAGTGCTCTGTTGGCGCACTTTTAGTGTTGTATACGTAAATGAAATAGTCCATCGAAATTGTATGAGACGATAGATATTAGTTCAAAGAAAGCCACGCCAACAAAATGGCGGCATCGATTGAGACTTTAAAATTTACAAACTTTTAGATACCTACCTTGGCCGCCGCCGCCTCCACCGCCACCGCCACCATAACCTCCTCCTCCTTGAGAGCCTCTACTTTGACCCCAAGAACCACCTCCTCCACCAGAAGCGGCACCGGATTGTGCTTGGTAGCCTCCCGATTGGGATCCATAGCTAGGATAACCAGTTGTTGGCGGAGGCTGAGTATAATCTCCATAACCACCGCCACCACCTCCATAATCTAATAGAGAAGTTGAAGATAAAAAAAATAAATCGGAGTTTTCATATGCCAAAACTATGACTAAGAAAATAAAACCAATCAAAGTTTAGACACAAATACTGAATTTCAGTAAATTATACAGAATGATTGACGAAATAACAAAGGAACTTACTATCTCCCATTTTGAATAAAGTGTTGTTTACTTGCAATACAACACAAAAAACGTCAGATCAGAGGAGAGCCACGTTCAAAAGGTAACTGAATTTGATTTTGATAAAAGAAATGACGCGTACCGCGTACCAGCGTGCTCAACTTCTAGCGGTATAAAAGTGTACTACAGAATAGGATATCGTAAGGCATTTTTTCGCATGCTGCAGTTTCAAGTTCCTTTCGACAAAGAGGATTTCTCGCATGCGACAAAATATGTCACGGTTTGAGAATAGGGTTCCAGATTTTCAGATATAAATTTCGTCTTTTTTGTGAAATCTTCAGAAATAGCTGGAAAAATATTCAATTTATGAAGAGCACTAAGTAAAATGATAGGTAATCAACAGAAGTCCTGAAATGAAATATGAAATATCTGATGTGTAAAACATAGCATGCTACGAAAGCACCCCATGCACACTTTTCTTTTTTTGAAAACTCATTATAATGACTTTTATCTCATTATAATGACTTTTTTCTCATTATAA